>PVKE010027694.1:0-21427 GCA_004027555.1 Craseonycteris thonglongyai | reverse complement strand
TATGGCTGGATACTATCTGGAAAGCCTTCGCATTATCAATCTGTTCCCATTAATGTATTTTTAACCATTAGCATCTAAGTTGTATGATACAGTTTGATGGTTTTCAAAAATATGCACAGACTCCCTAGAGATTTGAAGAGAGAGCTTAAAATTCAGTGCTTTAAAAGTGGGAGATTAGACACAAGCTAAGAAAAAAAAAGAGAGGAAAATAGAGAAAACATAACAGAGAGAAACAAAGTAGAAAGAGGCCGACAAAAAGAGAGACAGATGAATAGAAAGCTGAACACTGGGTAATACATGGGTATGTTAGTAATGTATGTTAATGAAATGATGACTCCAAGTAATTGAATACTACTAGTTTAGGTTTTGGTGAGGTGTGGGTGAGGGGATATTTTAGCATGGAGCCCATAAAATGCATTCTGTGTTTGGGAGGTGAATATATCTCCTATATTAATTTCAATCTAATTTCCTATGATTTCAGATCATTTTTTAATACTAATTATGATGCTATTCACATTATTGATATAGCAGATTTCAATAATGAATGGCAAGAGACAACACGGTAGAAAAGACTAGAGTAGTTCAAAACAGTTAAGGTATACAAATTTCTAACAAATGGTACAGTTTGAATAGGTGCAAGAATCAGAAAACCAGTTAAAAGACTTCTAGATAGAGGTTGGGAAGAAGGGCATTGTATATTGTCAGGACACAATTGGAATTCCATACTCAACCAATAACAAGAAACAAAATGAATCTTACCTCAAGAGAGTGAGAACCAACCAGAAAACTGAAAAATCCAGAACAAAGGATATTCTCTCCACATCTCAGGAGTTTCGTGGCTTCTTTCATCTGTGTTTTATCTCTGTTTGTGTGTTGTATTATACTCTCACTCATGATGAGGTTTTTCTCTTGGCTCATTCTACTCATACAACAGTATGCTTGGCATGACTTTGTTCTGACCAGAAACTGTTAAATCTTTTCTGTGTCTTTTTTGTAAATCACATAAGAAATATTCTGAACAGCCCTGTTCCTCTTTTTTTTTATTTAAACCTAATATCATCATATTTATTATCATCCTTGCTATGATCACTAGTAACATTTGTTGAGTGCTTACTACAGGCTAACGGTATGTACTACTCTAAGTGTTTCATCTGTTTAACCCATTTAATCTGTACAATTCTTAGAGGTAGGCTTTATATGATTATTTCCGTTTTGTAGACTTAAAAACTAGAGCATAGTTAAGTAACTTGGTGAATGCCACAGCTACTCTGTAGTGCCAGATTTGAATCCCAGAGGCAGACTTCGGAGCCCGTGGACTTTGCCTCTATACTGTGCCATATTATATGTAGGTCAGTTGTGCGTCCTTGGTTCACTTGGCAAGGGTAGGGTGGGGTGATGTAGCTCTCTGATCACTCAATGGGGGTAATGTCCAGAGATTTTCCTTAAATGAGGGTGTAGATAAGACAAATAATGACCAGATTAGCATCTCATAGTACACTTAAGTCATATTTCTATAGCAAAAGTGGCTGAATGGCCAGAGACCTTACAGTGGTATCATCTTGATGGAGTCAGCCAGGGCTTAGGCCTTCCCATGTGCCTCAGCATTAATCAGACTGAAATACAGAAATTGGAACAGCAACTGAACAGATTTACAATGGGTCACAAGATGTCAAATGATAATCAGAAGTGTGTCTGAAGAACACAGAGGGAAAGAGAACTGACTCTGGGTGGTGAGCACATAATGTAATACATAGATGATGTAATGTAGAATTGGACACCTGGAACCTATGTAATTTTTACCAATCAATATCACCCCATTGAATTTAACAATTAATAAAAAAAAGAATACAGAGAATTAGCCCTTTGGATGAACTAAATATTGGACTTGGTCTGGTTAGCTTTATGACTCATTCTCCTTGCTGAAACCTACCCACCAAGCCATCTGAACACATATATGTCAGGATACTCGCCCTGCCCCAGAATAGCTTCTAAGTCTATGTAGCCTCTGTTTCTCTTTGACACTTCTCTTTCAAGTTCTAAATCTGTTTCTTCTTCAGATTGCTCACTCTCCATCCTTACGTGTATTTAATGGCATAAATGATCTTGCAGCCATATTTTGCTGAAACCTGAGATATATTTATTTTTCTCTTTAAGGTGACTTTGCTTACTTCCCATATCACGTGTTATGTGCTGATTTAATAGTTAAACTTTCAATGGACAACTCATTTTACCTATCTAGATACAGGGTCCAGCAGAAGTAATGCCCTTTTTTAAGTTTACAAGCTCGTCAAAAAGAGACGGTACTCTTGCCAGACCCTGTATTATTGAGGTTCTTTCACTGTTTATCCTCCAAGCAATGTTTGAGAAGGTTCTGTAGAGAGTATAGAGGATAAGAATACGAACTTGAGATCCAGATGTACCTAGGTTTGAAAATTTTATTACCAAATGTAGCTGTCTAATATTGTACAAGTTCACAAAATACTTTCATGTCCCAGTTTTTATTGCTACACAGTAGGAAAAATAATGGATGTATCTTAGGGTGTTGCCAAAGAAAATCCAATTTCCACAGTGCCTGTCACATGATAGCAATAAGCTACTCAATAAGCATTCAGTGAGTGAAAGAAATTATTATGAACATTAAAATTCTCTTTAACAGAATTATTTTATTAAATGAACCACTTGTACCCGCATCTATTTAATGACACACTCCAAAGTAAGACATCTAAGGAAGTCAGATGAGGATCTGCAAGTCTTCTTATATGACGAATTCAGCATGAATCTGTGGTGAAGGCAAAGCTAACTTTGTCATTTTTAAAATAGATATATCTAGATAAATACACACATATATATTTGTCTTGTTGTGTTTTTGTTTTTTAATTACTTGAAGTTGTTTCTCCAATACATACAAGAGACTGGGAAGGCAGCAGAATAGTTATCTATTTCAGTGTAGCATCTCAGTGGCTCCATGTGATGCAGCTGAGATGATTTGTGTGACCACATTCTGATGGGAGTTTGACTAAGGATACTGCATTCAGACTAGCCTCTCATCCTCCAGAGCCTTTGTCATGTGACTGCTCATCATTCAGTAGTGAGCCCAAGGTTTTGCCACCATGGCCACTGGCTGCCACAAGAATAAGGCCCAATCCACAAAGGTTTAACCAATCCTCTGCTTATATCCTGCTTGCCACTAACCCTCTGGCAAAAGCAAGTCACTTGACCACACCCAGATTTCATGTGGGAAGAACTGGAATACTGGGAAGCATGGTGTGTTTGAAGCCACCACTGTAATAATCTCTCTACCATGGGCAATGCTTGTTTAAATAATTTCATTCTCAGTGACTGCGTTTAACTGAATATGAAAATTCCATTGGACTTATCCAGAGAGAGAGAGAAAGGGGAGGGCCCAGAGCAGTCTCCATAGTTGTACGTTATTAATTTTCAGCATACCGTAGTTTCATTCTACACAGCTGGGTGTGGGGCCATGCAGGGCAGGAACAGAGCTGGGGGACTTCTCCATGGGAAGCATGAAGAATGCCTTGGGTGGGAGCTGAACTGGGGGCCTCTCACATGGGAAGCACACACCGGTTTAGCATATGGGTCCTCACAGGCTGGGGCTGGGACTCAATCGTCAGACACCAGAGCTGTAAGGCAAGAGCTCAACCCACTGAGCCATCTCAGCATCCCCGGTGGACTTTTCAGTGGAGGTTTAGTTCTGATCAGTTTTAATAACTTTTTAGTTGTTAGAACGGTGTTCACCAAAATAGATTTTGTCTACCAATGTCTATTCAGATAACCTTAAATAAGTGAGATCCTAACAGTAAATTTCTACACTTGACTGAAAACCCAGTTGTTGAATGTTACATAGCTGTTTGGAAACTTGTTTGAACACTGAAATCAGTGAAGGCTTCGGCCTCCTTCAACTTTTAGAGTTTATAACTCTGAGTATTTATTGAGCATTTCTAATCTTACAAGCATTCTGTTCTACAGATGATGCAAAGGTATATGCTTGAAGCCAGCCAAACTTTTATCAAAATAGCTGTAGCATTTACTAGCTATGTTAAAAGGCAAATTCACTTGAGGTCTCTAACTTTTCATCTGGAAAATGAAAAAGCAGCACATACCTTTTCTTTTTGCCACATCAACTAGCATAAGTATGTAAAACAACTAGAAAAAAGTAGATGGTCTATAAGCTTGAGAAGAAATCTGAAGGGGCATCTATATAGTCGAATCAAGGAAATAGAAGAGATTTAAACAATTATTTAGCCTTTAAACTTTGAAATATTCTCTAATTCAACTTGAAATGTTGTGAGGTTATGCTGGATCATAGATATTGATTGGGAAACAACTGAAATAATATTTAAATGATCTCATTTTGTTTGACTATAATGACTCTTTTCCCCCTTAAATTTCTTAGTAAAACTTTTTGATATATAAAATAAGACTTTTTTTTTATATTTTAAAATATGGACTGAGAGGTGAAGCGTTTGTTTCCTCGTCTCTGTTCAATGTAGTGATTTTTAGGTAGATAAAAATCCATACCTGTTCCTGACAGGAAAAAGATAAAGATGGGTAAACACAACCAAAAACTGGCTACAGAATTATAGTAACTATTTTTTTTTTTCTGAGTTGTTTCCACCTCTTGATAGTGGATTAAAAGTGGGCTTTATATAGTAATTTTCTATTATCTCTTCAGGACCCCAAGTACATTTTTAGAGATGCTGAAGGAGGGGGCACAAAGTTGTCAACAGGGCCACGTGACAGTCAACTGGACAATGCGTGAGAAGATGGATGTAGAGAAGACGACTTCAGAAGGTTGGTGCTGCACAGACAAATATTGTGCAAACACTAAGTCATGCTGAGTTCTAACAGCTTAAGGGCTTTTCATGTTTGATTTCTAGAACCATTCCTGATGTATCCAGGATTCCTTGCAATGGTGGATTGAAATATGTTTTGGAATCAGATTCTCTTCTGCATGACTTTTTCTCCCCCACCCCAGAAACCTGTGATTTATTAACCTTTGTTTTCAGAAAAGTGCATCTTCGTTTCACATTTCCTGGGTGATGAATTTTTCTCTTACATGAATCTGTACCATTGGGTTGCATTAGTCACACTGCATTATGTGGCACTAAATCAAGTAACACACTGTGACTATTAATATTGTGATGTGTAAGAACATGTCTCACTCGGGACTGGGGCAAATGTGATTTTCTGAGAACAGCTGCCTCTGCATTTATTCAATAAAACTTTTCACCTTGGAAATTGTTGTTTGCCATCTAAGCATTTTCACTGGTAATTTTGAGGTATATTTTAAAGCCCATTTTTCTCCCTCTAGTGTCATTAAATATTCATGAGTCCACTAAGCCTTTCAATAATGAAATAAATATAAAGACGATTATTGTGAATGCTGCCACCTCAGTGTTTAGATACATTGATGAGAATATAGTTAGAATGTTCCAGAACAGCCTTTCTAGCAAATTGATCATGATGAATCAATAGACTTTAGTATTGATCTTTCAGCTCTGTGTTGCCCCTACAACCGTCCTTCTCTGAGGTGATTTATAGGAATCAGGTGGGCAGACACCAGAGTGTGTTCTCTCTCCCTCTTTTAGCAAACTCTCTGCCTCCCTGTTTAGAGTTGTTACTCTAACATCATGAGACTTGGATAAAGAAAGGAGAGTCCTGTGCTCCAGGAAAACATACACAAAAATTGATCCTCAGTTTTTCTTGAGAATTCATTTGTTTATTTTAGGGAAAATATATAATGGGGGTGGGGGAGCAGGGTTTTATTATTATTACTTTTATTATTTGGTTTCTATTAAGAAAGAATCAATATTATTGTTCTATCATTAGCCTACTGAGGTACAAAATATGGTATTCTCAAAACTTTGTTAAGGTTTAATGATTCCCACTTTCATGATATTTTGGCCTTCTTGTAAGAGAAAATAGTACTTCTGTGATTGTGTGAATAACGTTTTCCTCATCAAAATACGGCTGCCTAACTTTGCATATTGTGAACAGGACTAGTTAGGTTTTTAAATGGAAGAAAAAAAAATCAGAAACACAAACGAACACACAAACCAAACCAGAAGCTCCAAAGTGGTTTCTTTCTTCTCCTTATTCCATTTCAGTTTTTCTTCTTCTGCTACTCTCCCTCTTTGTCTTGCCTACACCTATCAGCATCGCTTTATTTTTATCAAAATAAAATATGTATATAGTAAAAAATAAATCTAATATTTTAAAGAGTTTACATGTCAAATGTTGAAAAAATTAAGGAATAATGAGATTCGTAGGGGGTGCCAGAAGATGGCATGGGGTTGGTGAACAGAAATGTAATCTTCTGCTTTCTCTCTTCTAAATGCATAGAAAGGTGTACATACCCACATTCATACATTCACATGTATGTATCAGTAAAGAAATACACAGATGTGCTCAAAAACAAGAATATATCTCCATAACACAGAAAAAAGAGAAGAAATCCATTATTGTTTCAAAGGCAAAGTGGTCACATGGCTCCTGGGAAGTAAAGATTTGACTCAAGAATTAAAATACCTTTGGGCTGGGCTCAGAAATAAGAATAGAACTAGAGATTTGTGTTACATTCTGGGATCTGAGGAGGAAAGAGGCAGCCATCCAGAACTAGGAGCTTGGCCTCTGCTTGTGCAGGATTATCAGCCAGTACAGCATTACCTGGGAGAGATGGGCCCAGGCAAATGTGAAGCAGGTAAGGCTTGCATGGTGAAGCTTCACTTATGAAAAGCGTACCAAACAACTACCCGTGATGTGAAGAGCTGAAACCAAATTAAACATGATGATTAAAGCTTAAAGAAATAAAAATAGTAAAACCAGATGAAAAAGGTATTAAAATAAATATGTACATAGCTCTTGAAGTGGTAAAATATCCCTATAACCATAACAAGAAGTTATAAGAAAAGAACAGACAGATTTGGGAAAGAATGAATGTATAATCCTTGAAAGTGAAAAGCACACTTTTGGTAGAGAGGGAAGACCAACAGAAGAGATGAGTGATTGTAAACTCTCCACAGTTGAAGAAAAACACTGTATTTAAAGATGCAACAGAGCAAACCATGCAGAAACAACACAGAGCTAGAGAAATGAAAAGTATGAGAAAAGTTAAGAAACAGAAGATAGACCGATACACTTTAATACAGGCAGTTTTAAAAATATAGGGACTTATTTTCATTCCTTTTTCTGAAAGTTAATTGTCAGTGTCTAAAAATACAGTGAATTTCCGTACATTGATTTTGTATCCTGAAACTTTACTGTACTTCTTTTTTTTATTGTTTCTCATAGCTTTTTGGTGGAATCTTTAGGGTTTTCTATATAGAGTCACGTCTTCTGTAAAAAGTGACAATTTAACTTATTCAGTCCCAATCTGGATGCCATTTATTTCTCTCTCTTGCCTGATTGCTCTGGCTAGGACTTTCAGTACTATGTTAAATAATAGTGGTGACAGGGGCATCCCTGTCTTGTTCCTGATTTTAGAGGAAAAGCTTTTAGTTTTTCACCATTAATTATGACATTAGCTGAGGTTTTGTCATATATGACCTTTATTATGTTGTGGTACTTTCCTTCTATACCAATTTTATTAAATGTTTTAATTATAAATCAGTATCACTTGTCAAATGCTTTTTCTGTATCTACTGAAATGATCATAGGATTTTTATCCTTAATTTTGTTTATGTGGTGTGTTACATTGATTAATTTATGTTGTATCATCCTTGAGCCTTGGAATGAACCCCATGATTATGGTGCACAATCTTTTTAATGTAATGTTATATTTGATTCGGTAGTATTTTGTTTAGGGCTTTTAAAAAGACTTATTTTATTGTTTTTGAGAAAAGTTTGGAGAGAGAGAGAGAGAGAGAGAGAAGAGAGAGAGGGAAGATGGAATGGCTCAGAGTAGTATTCACAGTTTTACATTAGTTGTGACATGGTTTCGTTCTATACCGTTGGATATGGGGCCACATGGGGCAGGAACTGAACTGGAAGTCTCCCATGTGGGAGGTGAGAACCTTCACCACCATGCCATCCCAAGGGTTACTAGTTGTGTTGCAGTTCAGCATATGGGTTTACACTGTGTGGGACTGAGAACTGAGCCCCAGACCTCATGATTACTCAAAAACAGAACCATCCCTACATCCCCTGTTTAGGATTTTTGCATCTGTATTCATCAGAGATATTGATCTGTAATTTTCTTGTGTGTGTGTGTGTGTGTGTTATCTTTACCAGGGATAGGTATCAGGGTAATGTTAGCTCCATAAAATCAGTTAGGAAGTATTACTTCTTCTTTCATTTTTTGGAAGACTTTGAGAAAGACAGGTATTAAATTATAGTTGAGTGTTTGGTAGAATTCATTAGTGAGGCCATCTGGTTTCAGAATTTTGCTTTTGGGGAGGATTTGGATGATTATTTCGATTGACTTACTGTTGATTGGTCTATTTAGATTTTCAACAATTACTTTTGCAATTGCAACAAGGAGAACAAAAGACCAAGGAATAAATGTAACAAAAGATGTGAAGAACCTATACACTGAAAACTATAAGATATTATTAAAATAAATTGAAGAAGATGCAAAGAAATGGAAAGATATTTCATGTTTATGTGTTGGAAAATCATCATAGTTAAAATGGCCATATTAGCCAAAGCAATATACAGATTTAGTACAATCCCCATCAAAATCCCAATGGGATTCTTTAAAGAAATAGAACAAAAAGATTTCCAGGTTTGTATGAAATCACAAAAAAACTGCAAATAGCCAAAACAATCCTAAGAGAAAAGAACAAAGCTGGAGGTATTACAATAGCCAAAGCAATCCTAAGAGAAAAGAACAAAGCTGGGGGTATTACACTCCCTGACTTTAATTTACACTACAAAGTGATAATAATCAAAAAAGCATATTACTGACAGAAACACACACATAGAGACCAATGGAATAGAATTTAGTACCCAGAAATAAGCCCACATGTATGTGGGCAAGTAATTTTTGACAAAAGAGCCAAAACCTTACAATGAAGAAAATAAGCCTCTTCAGTAAATGGTGCTGGAAAAATGGGAAGGCCACATGCAAAAGAATAAAACAATACTGTGGTCTGTCACCATGTACTAAAATGAACTAAAAATGGATCAAAGACCTAAACTTAAGACTTGAAACAGTACATTTCATGGAAGAAAGCATTGGTACTAAATTTATGAACTTTGGTATCAGGAAGGATTCTATGAATTTGACTTCAAAGAGAGGGAAAGTAAAAGCAAAAATAAATGAAAGGGACTATATCAAACTAAAAAGCTTCTGCACAGCAAAAGACACCATCAACAAGACAAAGAAGAAACCAACTGAATGGGTGAAGGTATTTGCGAACAGCACCTCTGATAAGAGGCTAATACCCAAAATATATAAAGAACTGTACAACTCAACAATAAAAAAACAATCCAATTAAAAAATGGGCAGAGGACCTGAGCAGACACTTCTCCTAAGAAGACATAGAAACGGCCAACAGATATATGGAAAAATGTTCAATTTCGCTAGCTATTAGGGAGATGCAAACAAGACAAGCAATAACAAGTGCTGGAGAGGCTGTGGAGAAAAAGGAACCCTCATACACTGCTGGTAGGAATGTAAATTGGTACAACTGCTATGGAAAACAGTATGGAGGTTGCTCAAAAATTAAGAATAGAATTACAGTATGTCCCAGCAATCCTTCTTCTGTGTATGTACCCTCAAAATTGAAAACATTTGTGTGTAAAGATATATGCACTCCCATGTTTATTGTGGCGTTATTCACGGTAGCTAACACATGGAAACAATAAAAATGTCCTTCAGTAGATGATTTGATAAAGAAGATGTGGTATGAGTACATATATAAAATGGAATATTAGTTATTCATTAGAATAGATTAAAAAAACTGCCATTTATAGTAACATTTCAAGAATGAATCTTGAGATTATCTTGCTAAATAAAATGTCAGACAGGAAAAGTGGAGAACCATATGATTTCACGCATGTGAGATATGAAAATGAAAGCAACAAGTGAATAATACAAACAAACAACAACTCATTTACACCAACAACAGTTTAGTGGTTAGCAGATGGTAACAGGCTGGTATAGTACAAGAGGGTAAAGTAGGTAAAATATATGATGATAGAAGGAGAACTGACTCTGGCTGGTGCACATACAGTGTACTATATAGATGATGTAGTAGATAAATGTACACTTGAAACATATAATTTTACTAATTAATGTTACCCTAATTTAATACAAATTCAAAAATTAAAAAAGAATAAAGGCAATAATATATGAACAAATTGATAATAGAATAGAAAATCTAGTTGACAACAATGAGATGGGTATGCAGGGAAGTTTGGGAGAAAATTGTCTTTGTCGAGTTTTGGAAGAGGGCAACAATATGATTAATTTTAGGTATTATTTACAAATTGAATGAAGAGAACTATGTTATAAAGTTAAAAGCTAACATAAAGAACAGAAATTACATATATATTTTTATACTGTTAGAAAATAAACACTAAAATTCAAGAAAGGAGAAAAAGAGGTAAGAAAAAGCGTAAGACCAGAAATAATTAGAAGTAATTTGACATGTATCAATACTCAAGAGTAAATTTAAAAGTCATCTTAAAAACTCACGTAATTCTCAGAACAACTCATAATTTGATATTTTTTGATGGTTGTAAGTAATGAATCAGATCTGTTTCTATGACTGTATAAATCTCAAGAACAGATTGCTGAGGTAGGAAAGCAAGTGTAGTTATTTTACAATATGACATCATTATGCAAACAACACACATACAAGATTATTTTATAGTCTGTTCAGCTACAACTCAAGTTTCTTTTCATGCCAATTAACACACATATATATATATGATGACTAAGAAAATAATGCAAATGTTCAGCTATTCATAAGTGATTTTTCCTCAACAAATTAATATTTTTTGCCACCACCTGACAGTGGCTGATTCAAAGTAAACTAACAACAGTCAGCCCGTTAGCTAGAACGAAATATAGTGCAGTATTTTACTGTATCTATTTTACTCCATGTTCTTCTCTTAGTCTAATTCTCTTGAGCCACATCTTCCTCATTTTTTGCCCAGTTCCTATTTCTGTTTCTCTTTGTTCTTTACGTTATTTAAAACTTGTTTTAATTGTTAAATTTATTTGGGTTACATTGGTTGGTAAAAATTACATAGGTTCCAGGTGTACAATTCTACATTACATTGTCCATGTATTGCATTATGTGCTCACCACCCAGAGTCAGTTCTCTTTTCATATATTTGATGCCCCCTCCATATGCCCCCAGCCCCCATCCTTTCTCACCCACCTTCCCCTTTACCCTCAGGTAACCACCAAACTATTGCCTGTGTCCATGAGGTTTTGTTTCTTTATTACTTTCAGTTTGGGATCCTATAAGTGAAGTCATATGTTTTTTTATTTTTCCAGTCTGACTTATTTCACTTAAGATGGTTTCAAGGTCTATCCATGTTGTCACAAATGGCTGTATTTCATGTTTTCCTATTGCTGAGTATTTCCATTGTGTAAATGTACCTTGGCCACCTTCTAAAGCACCATTTTTAGATAGCGTCCTAAGAAAAGCTATACGTAACAGACATTTTCTGAATTTTGAAATGGCAATTTATGTCTGTATTCTATACTTGGCAAGTGTTTATTGCTACTACACAGAAGAATATAGCAGAAAGAAGTACGGACTCTCCTGGAGAGACTATATTCTTGGATTTTTCATCCATTCATTCTTTATGGCAGCCTTTCATTCCACTTACTATAATCAAACTGTTTAAAAAATGTCCAAACTACGTTTTGTTGTACTGCAGGAAAGTTTAGGAGACAAACTGTATGTGTTCAGTTGATTTCAGTTATAGGCCCATGAAGTGAAATTGGCTAAGGATAGTTTTACCATTAATTGGTATTTATGCTGAGCATTGTATTTTGTTTCCATTCAAGTTGCAATACTTCAAGAGATCAGCTTTTGCTAGGAGACCTATAATAGTTCTTGCCTCCATCTAGATCAGTATGCCGCTGCCTTTTAAACTCTAGTGCTCTCATAGAAAGTAAGGATCCTTTCTTTTTGGATGCTAAGCTTACTCCTTGGCTTCAGGCAAACATTTTTCCTTGTGGGAACTTGAGTTAAACCTTAGCTGCTATTCTCAGTACCTGCCTCATGATAATTCGCAAGTCTCTTTCTGATATCAGTACCCACATAGTGTAAGCTCCAATCATGCTCACTCCACTTATTCCTCAATACATTGTTTAGACAATTACTTATTCTTAGACTAATATTAGCATAGCTATTGACTTAATGAGGCTCAGCTACTTGCAGCAATAAACATCCCAGAAAGGACAGTGGCTGATGACAACAAAGGTTTGTTTCTCTCTCCGACTACAAGCATGTTCTGGGTCAGTGGCAGACTGGCTCCAATGGTGTGCTCTACATGTTGTCTTCTTCTGGGTCCCAAACTGAAGGGATGGTCCAGACCTGAGACATTATTGAACTCATGCTTAAGGGAAAATAATAGAATAGAATAGAATAGAACCTTGCAATTACTCTCACAATTTTGGGGGGGGCATTCTACTTTTGGGAGTCCCCTCTCATTAGAGAGCATTCCTTTTTTCCAATAAACTTCTGCCTAACCTTAAAGCAACAGCAGCAACAACAACAACAACAAAAATAAAACAATTTTTTTTGGAAATGGACCATATCACTATTGTTCCCACATAAGTGGTCAAAGTAAGTTACAGTTTCAGGACAAACCTTGGTGCCAACAGCTGGTAATGGATAATTCGTCCAAAGGGAGCTGTCAGCAGATATTTTCAATAATCCAATCTACTTCTATTGTTGACAATTCTAAAATTGAGTTTTTGTTCAGTTTCTCTTCCAACTGCCAATATTTCAATAACATGTGAGTCATCTATTTATTTCCAGTCTTTTCACTGGTCTTTTCTTTCCAATAAACCAAGAAGTTCCTCCCTCTTGATCTAAAATATTTTCATATATGTGCCGTCTTCCTTATCTTTACCATTCCAACCTAGTCAGGCCCTAATCATCTTTCTCTTGGACAATTAATTATAATTTCCAACTGGTTCCTCTGCTGTCAGGCTTGTGTCCCTTCATTTCCATACTCTACACACCCACACATTGCACACGCCAATCACCTGATGAATATCTCAGTCATTGTGGGCTAATGGGGACCTTCCTGATGTGAGCTTTGTCTTACCTCTAGCTGCATTGTTTTTCATACCCTGTGACTCATTGCAACATTCTGGAAAATGGCCTCCCACACTACCTCCTCCACAACTCATTCAGTTGTATAACTTCTACTCATTATGTGATACATCTCAAGATTTCTTGGAAAGCCCCCAGGCTCCGGGAGTCCTCTAATATATTGTGTGTGCTGCTGTCACTCCACTTATATTTGTGATATTTATTTGCGTATGCCTGTCTTCCTCACTGGACTATAAAACTATTTAGAGTCTGGGGATGATTTCACACAGCTTTAAGCCCCTGGAAGGGCAGCAATGTACCCTACCAGTCTTTGGGCTCTTGTACCCACCACAGTGTCAACATATAGATAGTTAATAATTCTTAAAAATAAATAAATGATGGTAAGCCCAACACAACATTCTCTTCTTCAAATACAAAAACTACAGTAGTCCCCTTTTTTCTGCAGTTTCATTTTATAACAGTTTCCTTTACCCATGGTCAACGGCAGTCTGAAAATGTTAAACAGAAAATTCTAGAAATAATTTATGTTTTAAATTGCTCAGCATTCTGAATACCTCACTTTTTCTCATCATGTAGGCCCTGTATCATCTCACATCATGACAAGAAGGGTAAGTAGAACACTATAAGATATTTTGAGAGAAAGAAACCACATACACACAACTTTTATTATAGTATATTATTATCATTGTTCTATTTTATTATTGCTGTGGTTAATTTCTTACTGTGCCTAATTTATAAATTAAACTTTATCATAGGTAGTATGTATAGGAAAAAAAAACATAGTATATATAAGGTTCAGTACTGTTTGAGGTATTAGAAATCAACTGGAGGGCTTATAATATATCCCCATGGGTGAAAGGTAACTATTGTGTAACAATTTTAGAGGAAAAACTTACATTATACCTTGATTGAACCAGATATAATAAACATAGTGACTTCTACAGGTTTTGTTTGTAAAAGAAAAAAAGATACTCATTAGCGTCATTGGTTCCTTTAATTTCTGCCCTCCCATTAACAAAGCTATAACTTACAGATTTAAATATACTTAATATAGATATGCTTACACATGGAAATTCCCCATCAATTCTCTTTACTAATGTCCTAAACATTTCCTTTGGTGGTCAAGAACCCATAGTATTGAAATTAGTAGGTAATTGCCATCATGGTTAAAATTCCCTAAGAAAGACCTAATCGCAGGAACCAGGGGTGCAAAAAAAATTGTTATGAAGTTGCAGATAATGTCAAATCCACCTCTGGTGTACAAGTCACATTTTGCATCTGCTCTTCTATTCAATCACACAAGGACAAACGACAAGGATACATCTTCAAAAACTGTCCTGTTCTAAATCTGAACAGTAAGCATTCTTATATAGACGATGTAGTTTCCTCAGGAGAAAACACTCTCCTAGTCATTATGTAACACCGTTATTTTATTATCTGACATGGTTTAAAAATTTAGAACAAGGACAAAACTTTAAAAGTATTTAAAAATATCCAGTTTGAGGCACATAAAGTCCACTCCATAAACTTTTAAAAGCTCTAGTGTTATATACTAAAGAGCAAAAGAGTCCTTAAATTATAGTACATGTATACTGTGGCTAAAAAGAGATTAGATTGAATTCCTACTTGATAGGCTGAAATATTTTTTTTTTTGCCAATTAAGTTACCTGTCTCTTTAGCTATACTAAGCTGTCTTTTTTTTTTTTTTAAGATTTATTTTATTGATTTTTGACAGAGAGAAACAGAGACAGAGAGAGACAGAGAGAAGGGGGAGGGCCCAGAGCAGTCTCCATAGTTGACATTAGTTTTCCATATAGTTTCACGCCACAGGTGGGCACAGGGCTGTGCAGGGCAGGAACTGGGCCGGGAGCCTCCCACATAGGCCCCGGCAAGAACTGAACTGGGGGCACAGCCCAGTTCAGCATGTGGGTCTGCATGGGCCGGGGCCGGGATTCGATCCTCGGTCCTTGGGGCTTCAAAGCGAGTGCTTTACCTGCTGAGCCATCCCAGCTTTCCCCTAAGCTGTCTTTAAAGATTTATTTGTACTGTTTTTTGACAGGGAGAGAGAGAAGGAGGAGGGCCCAGAGCACTCTCCGTAGTTGCACGTCATTAGTTTTCTACATAGTTTCATTCCACAGGTGGGTGTGGGGCTGCGCAGGGCAGGAACTGGCCAGGGGCCTCCTGTCTGGGAGGCACACCCCCATGAGCCGGGGCCTCCCCCTTAGGAGGCTCACCCCGGTGAGAATCAAGCTGGGGACACACCCCAGCTCAGCACATGGGTCTGCAACTATGTACAACTATGGAGACTGCTCTGGGCCCTCTCCCCTTTTTTCTCTCTCTTACCTTCTCTCAAAAACAATAAAATAAATGTTCAAAAAGATAATAATTGGGCAAAATAGCAGCATGTGAAATTGAACTAAATAACACTTTTATTTCTATTGTGGTTGATGGTATTGACTTATAGTAGACGTCTGATAGAAAGACCTGTCTTAAATGATTTCTAAAAGCAGAAGTGTGATGACATAGAGCATCTTTACATATAGAGTACGTATTATGCAGGATGATAGAATGGTAGTCTCTCCATCACATAATATCCTCTAACTCCCATTATGGTTTAAATATCTAATTCAATTTCTCCACATAAAGGTTATAAAGTACAAATAAAGGTATGTATTTGTTCTTGGTGAATAATGGGCAATTTGATTTTGGTAGGCAGTGTATTGTGTTCCTTATAATGTCAGTCATTATTCTATTTGATGTGTATAGTGTTCTCAGACTGATATGTTTAAAATTAATGAGGCATTCGTCCTCCCTGTGAAGAAACTAATAAGGAAATTTTACCCCAATGAATTATGTAGATGGATTTAAAACAAATTAATTTTATTTTGGAATAGATGTTTTCTGAATTCAAAGGCATCCTAACCATTACTGTGAATTATTAATAAATATAATGCTTTGGAAAAATGGTAATTTTAGATCACAACCAAATAAGTTAAATATGCTTGGAGTGTTGGGAGAATTCCTGCATGTTAAAATTGACACAATTTTCTCCCTCATCCTGTTTTCCAAAGGGATAACTCAGTGAATACATAGTACTTACCAGTGTCTTCTATGTGTCAGACTCTATGGTAGTTATTGGGTAAGGACTCATTCAAAGATCAATGAAGACTTAGTTTGGTCTCAGATCATCTGAGCTAGAAGGTCAGTCCTCCATTTAGAAATCATTGTCTCTGCCCTCATAGTTTATAGACAGTCTTCAAGAGGTTCAAAATAGGAAACTGATACACAGGAATGATTAGTAGAAAAAGGTTAACAGTTTCCCAAGATTCATTTATACTGTTTTCTTTTATTGTCTTCCTCTGCTTCTTACTTGAAAGGTAAATTCATTGTGAGGATAGATTTTGGGACAATCCTTTTTCCAATTAGTTCTTGTGCATAAGTCAGAATACTGAATATGTGGATCAGTAAAGAGAGGCTTTAATAATTTTATCATAAAAAGTAATGCATGATTAAAAAAAAATGCCATTGGCTAACGTGTGAAACATGGAATACTTGTCTAAATCTCTCTTACCTGTGGGTATAATCACTGTTAGGATTAGGCTATGTTTATTTGTATAGTTTGCCATACATATGCAGATAGAATAGGAAGATTTGATTAGCTTTAAGATTTTCACTGTTTAAGTATTCATTGAATACTGAAGTCTATAATAAGATTCTTGAGCTTGACAAGATTTTGTTTTGATTTTCAAATTTGGAAACCATAAGTATTTCATAAATAAAGTAGCATATAGTTCAGGCAGTTTTGTGAGGTTCATTATAATCTGAGGTTCCTTGTGTTTAGAAGTTCTGAAATTATTTACTAAATCCATACACATTGTTCTGTAGGTGGTGAAAGATTTGATTGAAAATCTGTTAAATAATTAGTAAATACAACTTTTTTATCTAGTCATCTATCAGAGGACACTTTGGTTGTTTCCATGACTTGGCCACTGTGAACTGTGCTGCGATGAACATTGGGGTACATTTATTTTTGTGAATTAAGGTTTTCAAGTTTTGGGTGTAGATACCCAGAAGAGGGATTGCTGGCTCGTATGGTAATTCTATTCTTAAGGTTTTGAGGAACATCCAAATGCCTTCCATAGCAGTTGTACCAATTTACATTCTCAAGGAAAATGAGAGATGTATGAAGTAGACCCAGTCCAACCTCTGTTTTACAGCTGTCCAGGTAAGCCCAGACTAAATTAGCTGAACCCCAACTTACTCACTCATGAACAGCCAAAATAAATACTTACTGTGATATAATGCAGAGATTTTTGTGGTGGTTATACAGTAATAGATAACTTACACAGGCTTAAACTTGATTTGGGGCAGTGTGGAGGCAGTGAACAATAAAGATTGTGTTCTTCTCAAAATACTTTCAGTCCTTGAGTTCTATGATATTGTGCTTTCTTGTGTATTGTTCTACTACTTTGGCTATTAGTTCTCAGTCTTCTTCCTACTTCTTAGTTCTGAAATTCCACAGTGATTGATTTTCATATTTAAGACTAACATAGAATTTACGGAACAAGTTCCATTGGTCTTACTGTCCTTTATTGGATCCTTTAGAAAATATTTTTTCTTTAGAATTTTTGCATCTATATTTCTGTGAGATAAAGGTCTTTTAATTTTTCTTTTTTTGCAATGCACTAATAAGGTTTAGAATCAATATTAGGCTACTCTTATAAAATTTTTTCTATTTTCTGAAAAAGTTTGTCTAAAAAGAGATTTCTTTCCTCCTGAAAGGTTTGAATAAATCACCAATGAAGCTAACTGGTCCTAGCATTTCTTTTTTGTGTAAGTTTCTATTTATATATTTATTTCCTTTAACAGACCTAGGACTATGCAGAACTTTATTCTAGTGACAGATACAGTACTTTGCATTTCTTGTTTTCATTAAAAGTATCAAATGTATTGTTATACAAATGCTGGCCAGAAAGTATCAAGTCATGTAATATAAAAATTAGAGACATTTACAGATGGATATTTTCTGGACAGCCTTCACATATTTGTTCATAATATTTTATCTTGTTCATGATTAAAGATTTATAGTGATACTATAGTTTTATTCCTGAAATTGGTAATTTGTATTTTTTAAGATTTTATTGTGATTTGCTAGGGATCATAAATTTTTCAATTTATTTCAAGGGACTTAACTTTTGAATCTGCTGAGTTGTTTTTTTGGTTTTTTTTTTTTTAATTGTATGTGTGCATCCAATTTTATTGATTTCTGTTATGAGATTATCTTCTAGATTTTTTTTCCTTTTTTTTGCTATTTTTTCTTAACTCCTTGAAATGAAAGTGTAAGTAATTTAGTTACAAATTTTCCTCTGATGTTTTGAAAAGATTTTTTCCTGGTCATGACAGAATGACCTTTCCCTTTGTCTTTGTCTTCTACTTTCTGTCCCATAATGGGAAGCTGGTCTTCCTTTGAATACAATGTTTCTATCTGAGAGTATGGTAACAACAATCACCTGTTGTGAAACTCCAGCTGCCTATAAGCATCCTGGAAACATTCTGATACTTCTTAGCCCTCCTAAATAGATCATTAATTCATACACTTCTCTTTATTTCTCCTTATAAATATACTTTATATCCGTTCACTTCTTTTCATGTCTACAGAGGGTGCCAAAAAATGTCTGACATTTTAAGAAGGAGAAAAACTGTATTACAATAATTCCATATATACTGATAACAAATGATGAATACAAGTCACGTTTGACTTTTACAATTATACGATGAGCTCAAAGTGGTTACCATCAGCATCCAGATACTCTTGAATATGGAAAACTACTGCTTGAGCAGCGTTGACCAAAGTATCCACTTGTATCTCTACGGATGCCATTTAAATTTACCACGTGTCTCAAATTTAACATGAATATGTGCAATTGTTAGGCATGTTGGAGTTTCTGTTGTACACTCATGTATCCATTGCCATTGTACTTCCACAATGTTCTCAATTTTTAAATACCCGTTCAAAATGATCTTATGCTTTGAATGACAACTGTGCTTCTTCTATTTTCTTTGTCCTGTCGCATGGTGATGCTAGCATTCATTTGATTAATGCCGCCTTTTGAGCAAATGCCATACTACACATTGCTACCATAATTCAATTCAACTTCAAAAAGTAATACATAGATAACATCTCTTAAAATGTGTATACATTTTTTTGGCACCTCCAGTATTTTACTAAAACTATGGAAATAGATTTGAATCTGTTTTCCCCACTTCTATTTTCCCCTCCCTTTTATCCCTCTTAGATACAGTTTTCCAGAGCAATTGTTTCTAATTTAAAAGGTACCTTCAATGGATTTCAATTGCTTTTAGTATAATGAAACAATAATAAAGTTGAAACTTCTTTTACGTGCTCTGAAGTACCTGCATGCTCTGAAGTTCCTGCATGACTCTCCTCTTTCCTGCCTTACCAGTATCCTCCTCTGACATGCTTTCATTTGTTGTTTGTGTTTCAGATAGAATAGCCTTCTCGTGCTTTTAACATGGCAACATTTTTCTCCCCAGATGTAGTCACTCCCACAAGCTACTTCTTATATTAGCGTGTTTCATTTCTTACTCTTATGAATGGTGCTACTGAAAATCAACCTTAAAAATAAGTCTTCTTTGCTTTTCCAGACCTAGAGCAGGTATCCCAGAATATGTTGTCAAATAATATTCTGTTTCTTCTGTATAATACTTTCCAAAATGATAAACAAGGATTTGATCTTGAGTTTGTGTGTCACTTCTAGAACATGTACTTCATGAGAGGGGCTATCATGTTTGATTTGGTGCCTGTTATGTTTCTAGTTGCAGACAGATCATTGAACATAATAGAATCCAATAAATATCAAAGCCTTGAGATAAATGGACCTATCAGAAGCTTGCCTGCCTGCTCTCATGGACAAAAGATTTCAAAAGAAGAGAATATACAAACAACATTATTCCAATTATGAGAAACTTAGAAGGAGACATTGTCTCTTTGCATATTGTTATTGTATTAAAGTATAATTATATATAATAATTGAATAAATAATAAAATTATAATAAAAAATAATACTCAGATACTGGTATTCACTGACTACCTACAACATACCTGCCAGTTTAAAGTACATTACATATATTATCTCATTTAATTCTTATATTAACCCCACAGGAGTAAATTTCCTAAGGCTAGTACATAGCTAGTAATTGGTAGAACTGGCATTTGAATTCTTCTTCTTTTTTTTTTTTAAGATTTGTTTTGTTGTTTTTGACAGAGACAAAGAAAGACAGAGAGAAGGGGGAAAGCCCAGAGCAGTCTCCATAGTTGTACATCATCAGTTTTCGACATGGTTTTGTTCCATGCAGGTGGGTGGGGCCATGCAAGAAGGGAACCAAGCCAGTGGCCTCCTGCATGGGAGGCACTCCCCTTTGAGCCAGGCGCTGAACCAGGGGCTTCCCACATGGGAGGTTCATCCTGGTGAGAACTGAGCTGGGGTCTCCTGCATGGGAAGCACACCCCAGTTCAGCACATGTGTCTGCGTAAGTTGGGGCCGGGATTCAATCCTTCGTTCCTGGGGCTGAAGTGAGCGCTTAACCCATTGGGCCATCTTGGCTTCCCTGTGTTTTAATTCTTGATGTCTTACTTCACAGCCTCATTCTTAATCACTATGCTATACATCCTTCAAGTATTTTCCCCATTAAAATCACAATTAGGGATTCAAAGGGAAGGCAGTTGAGAATATCACTGTTTTTTTCTTTTCCTTTTTGGGTTCATTAAATCATGATTCTGCTTTAGTGCCCAATGCTTTAAAAATACTATATTTTGGTGAGGGAATCCAGTGGGTAAGAAAAAATCAAAATACATTTTGATTTAACTGAAAAGGTATTCTGAAAGAGTCAGCACTGTTATTGTAACTGTATTAAATGCGGAAGATTTTAAGTATATTTAGAGGGATGTTGGAGCTTCAGCCATGCCTAGATCCAGATAGTATTCAATATTCTTTTTCTCTTTTGTGTTTTTATGAAAACTCTTTCATATGTAGCAATATGGGTTCCAGAAGAATTGAACTTATAGCCTACTACTTTAACAATCAAAACGAAAAAAAAAAGTTCTTTTCCAATGATTCAAGCAAAAATACTATCTATGG
>PVKE010027693.1:0-21421 GCA_004027555.1 Craseonycteris thonglongyai | reverse complement strand
GTGGCAGTGGTGATGGCGGTGGCGCTGGCGGTGGCGGTGGCGGTGGCGGTGGCGGTGGTGGTGGCGATGGCGGCCCACAACCGCAGAAGCCGTGTGGACAGGACCCCGTGCTGCTGTGGGGGGGGGGGTCCTCACTCTCCAGGGCACCGAGTTTGCGGGGCCGTCTTTGATCTCCGGGACAACAGCCTCTTCCTCCTGTAGGTGAGGGGATGGGAGCTTCTCACGTCTGCGGGTGAAGGGGGCACTGGTGGGAGAGTTAGAGCCGCCCCCTCTCGGGTCTCTGCACCCCCCGAGGGCCGTCGTAGAAGGAGGAAGGCAGGGGTGACGTGCTCCCCTGGATGGAGGGCGGGTGCTCGGGCAGGACAGGCTCTGCGTGGAAAGCCACCCGGTTCACGTCACGGGGCCTCATGCGGAGCCGGCCTTCGCTTCCCTCTCCCCCAGGCAGTTTTTCGGGGGAGAGTCTCTGTGCTCCGCGGCCCTGGGCCCCGGGGCTTCAGAACAGCCTGAAGCCGAGGGCTTTGGAGACGGGGATGCTCTCATTTTGTCCCGTGTTGTGAAGAAACACCAGCTCCCCTTGGTCTCCAGACTTGGGGGGCACCTCGTAGTTTCGGGGACCGCGGCAAAGGCTTTCCGCAGGCAGGGCCCCGATGCAGGACCACGACTCTCACACGTTCACCCCGTGTTTCTTGTGCAGAATGTGTGCAGGGGGCAGGCGGGCTTCGCGTGAAAGAGGCCCCCGCGTAGCTGCTTGTCCCCCTTCGGCGCCGTGGCTTCTGCACCCGGTCTCGGGCACACACGTGTGTCTCTTCAGTCCACTGGGCACTTTTTGAGCAGCTCCCCGGGGACGAGGCGGCGTCCTGAGGGTGAACGCCGTGTGTCCTGTCTGTGCGACGGCCGCTCCAGGAATGCCAAAGGCCCTCGCCCCGTTTACAAGAGGTCCTCGCGTGCTCTCAGGTCACACACAGACCCTGCGTCCCCCCTGAAGCGGGTGCTGGGTCCCAGGGTGGTAACCCTGCAGCAGTGGGCAGCGGCCGGGGGGCCGGGGGGACAGCCGCGCTCTGTCCCCAACAGAGTGGTCAGCACGGGCTGGGGCCCCGGCTCCCACGTCACACCGTGAACGCAGCCAAGCAGCCGGGGCCGGCCTTAATGGGGAACACATGCCCTTCCTCAGCGGGGGTCTCTAACTCTGCGTGCGGAGCGTGGCCCCCGCAGGGGCGAGGGGAGGCCTGCGGGGGGCCCTCCCATGTCTGAGTGTCAGGCGCCCCGGGGGGAGGCCCGCACCGGACCCCTCTGCGCTGGAAAACTGGAAAGACTGGCCATGTGACATGTCCCCCGGCTCCCCCCGCCTGGTGGCTTGCTCTGGAGGCCGTGAGGAATGTTCTCAATGGCTCTGAGCCGTGCGCCTGCCAGATCCATGCGGGAGAAGCCTCAGGCAGCACAGAGGAGCACTCTTCAAGGTCACGACCTCCCTGCCGGGGGACGGGGCGAATGCTGTCCGCGGGGTTCTGGCCCGGGGACACGCATGCACAGGCCACGTCTCGGGTGAAAAGTTCTGCAACTGAATCTCGGCATTAGGAACATCTCTGGACGCAGAAGCCTCCACGCCTTCTCTGCACAGCTGCGTTGGCGGCCGCTGCGTGTCCTGGGTGGAGGCCCGCGCTGTCCCGGGGACCGGGCCAAGCCCCAGTGCTGGCGCGCCCCGGTCCCCCAGGGACGCCCCCAAGGCGGGGCCTCTGTGCTCCCAGGACCCCTTGACCGTTCAAAATGGCTGCGGGCCCCGGGGAGCTGGCAGCCGGGCGGCCCCGAGGAGCGGCGTTTGCTGTTGTAGAAAAGGAAAGGTGGTGCTTGCTCCTCCGTGAGGAGGGTCACGGGCCCGGTGCGGGGTTCCTGGGGCTCCCGTGCCCTGTCTGGGCACCCCACCCGCCCAGCACCCCGAGTGCTGACCAGCCCGCGTGCCCTCTGCCCGTGGGGGGCTTTGCGGAGGCGTCAGTAGGCGTGATGGGTGAGCCCCTCGGCCGCTGAGGACGGACCCCATCAGCAGCCCCTTCTGGCCTCCACGGCTCAGGGGCTGAGCGTGAACCTGTCACCGAGCGGCCTTTGGAGACCAGCCCCCGACCCAGGCGGCCTTTGGAGACCAGCGCCCGACCCGGCGCTATCTCGGCCCCTGGCCACCTAGCATGTCCTGCGAATACAAAGGACAGTCCCCACTCTTGAAATTCCGAGAGTTTTAGCAGCGGGGGGCCAGGAACTGAGACAAAGACCAAATATTCTCTGCGGACCCCTCCCTGGGAAAACCACACAGGCACACCTGGGGGGCCGGCTGGGGGGCTGAGAAACGGGTTACTTGGGGGGCGGGGAGCGGAGCGTCCGTATTTGCACAGGGAAGTTAGCTCAGTAGCTCAAGCAGGTTGTTTTTGGTCAAAATGGAGGATTCCTGAGATTCCTTCTCAGGTCCCGACACAGCCTTCCTGCCCTGCCCCCTGCCCTCTGCCCTCCCGGGGGGAGGGGTGTCACCCGCCGCTGGCGAGCGCTTGACCTCACAAGTGTGGGGGCCGAGGGGCTCAGGAAGCCTAAACCCAGGGAGACGGTCGCGCGGTCGCTGGAGGAGACCATGTGGCGTGAGGCTGTTGTGACTGTGTTAGTGGCTCTGTGGGCCGGAGGAAGCGTGCGGCAGAGGGGTGGGCGTTTCGGGGGGCCCTCCTGTCCCTGGCGGTTGGCATCTGGCCTGAGGGGTGGACTCCCCCCCAGGCATGAGGAGAACCTGCTCCCTGGTCAGTGCTGTGGGAACCGCTAAGGTGTGTTCAGGGTTGTTCCCCCCGGGCGGTTCTCGGCGGTGGCGGGTCCCCTGAGAACACGTGTGTGGGGGACCTGACACCAGCAGCGATGGTCACGCGCATCCCAGCCTGTTTCTCTTCCCCGGTTCCCGTGCCCGGGTGTCCACCACGATTCCGCCACCTTCTAGACGGCGGGGCCCCTGATAGCGCCGAGCGGGCGCTCACGACGTGTGTGAGGAGTGAACTCACGGGCACGCGACAGGGGATGGGCCTCAGGTGGGCATGTGCGGAGACGGCCATTGGGCAGGGAGCACCCCTCCACGGCCTGCCGTGGGCCCCGGGTAAAGAAGTCTAAGTCGAGCGTCGTTTGGGGGTGGGAGGCAGCGACCCCCTGAATCCTGACCTTCTCTGCACAACCACTAGAGCCAGGTGAGAGCTCCCCGCCCCGCCCGGCACGGCCAGCGCTGCACGCGGGCGCCCACGGCTGCTCACGTCCTTCGTCTGGAAGGAGAATCTCTGACGTGCCCCCCGGCCCCCGGGTTTCTTGTGGTCTTTGCACCCCGCACCCTGGGAGTCGGACGGGGCGAGTGCTGGGTGGTGAGAGGCCGCCAAGCCGGGGGGGTTGTGCTGCGGCCGCTGGGCCTGTGTCTTTTGGGAAGCCCCCCCAAAATCAGCTCTCACCCCGAACCCCCATATCAGAAGCCGGGGAGCGCCCGCGGCCCTCACGGTGTTCACGGGGTTGCTGCCGCTCGCTGAGCTGGCCTCCCGGGTCGGGCCCCGTTCACGGGCCGGCGGAATCCGAGAGATGCACCTTGACGAGACCACGTAAGCGCCGCTCCCGGGGCCCCAGAGGACACGGGGTGGCTGAGCCGTCCCTGCTGGTTGGCCGGAGCCGGGGGTCAGCTGAGGGGACCTCCACGGCAGCTGCCACGCTGTGACTCACAGGGGAGGCGGTGGACATGGGATCCAGAAGAACGCAGCGCCTCTGGGAGCCAGACCCGAACGCGCGGCTCGCGCTCCCTCTCTCTGCTGGAGAGTCCCCGCCTGTGTGTCCCTCTCGAGTGACCGTGTGGCCAGAGGCGCGTCTGTTCGTGCAGGGGTGGGTGACTGTGGGGCCCTGGGCCAGTGTGGGGGGCGTTCGCCCTGGGGGGTTCCTCATCCCCCTCCTGAGCAAGGGGCGGGTGTCGGTCCCTACACCCTTGTCTCAGCTCCGGGGCGGGAACGACATCCCAGACCAGGGGCGGCCACCACACACGTCCACCCCTCACGGTTCTGGTCTGAGATCGGGGGGCCGGCAGAGCCCGTGGGGCTGAGCTGTCCCCCGGCATGCAGAGGGCCGCCGGGTCCCTGCGTCCTCACGCGGTGGACAGAGGGAGCCAGCTCTCTGGTCTCTCACGGGCACCGTGATGGGGCCCCACCCTCATGACCTCCTCACCCAGTGACCTCCTAACGCCGGCACCTCAGCAGCTTGGGCTTGAGCACAGGAATCTGGGGGTGACAGCCTGCCGCCCATAGCGGCCTGGCGGCCCTGTCCACTTGCTACGTCATCAGCACGTTCTCGGGAACTCACTTTCAGCGAAATGTCCGATCACCAAACCCGTGTCCCCAGAGGCTTCTTGTTACAAACACAAGTGAGGTTCCTGTGGCACATTTCTGATCACAAAACCATCGCCACGCGAGTCCGAAGAGACCCAGAGCACGCCCAAGACGAGGCGTTGATCTAAAGGGGAGCCACACGTCCATTTAGGAAAGAGGGGTACTATCCAGATCGTCCTGTTCTAGCCGGCTTATTCCCGTTCAGGGTCGGGTGACCGGAGCCTGTCAGGGTGCAAGGTTTGGGGGGCGCCCAGAGAAAGCCACACAGACACAGGGCCCAACCCGGGCTCGTTGGTCTTTTTCCTGATCGATGTCCCCACGAAACGAGGTGGAAGGGAATGGCGGTGCGGGACGACCTGCTTTCAGGACTCCCGACTTGCCTCTGGAAACCGAGGCGCAGGGCCTGGGCTGGGCAGGGCCGGTCTCCGGACCCCCAGGGGCTGATGGCACGCCTGGTGGGGACCGAGCACACGGCCCTCGGGGCTGAGCGGCAGCTGAAGAGGACCCGGACCCACGGAGGTAGTGGGACGCCCGCCGTTGCTCGATTTCATCGTGGTCACACGAGTAGGTTCGGTGGTTAAATATAGTCGCCCCTGACGTGCCACTGTGCTGGTCAGTTTTCAGACCTGCCAGTGCCTGGCTCTCCAGCCACTTCCGGCTTCGGGGACACTGCCCGCCGCCGCCGCCTCGCCCTTAACTGAAGTCTCGGTTTTCTGAGCGGAGGGACCACTTTTTCCTTACGGGTTGTGGACTCGGGAGAAGAAAGGCCCCTTTGATAGAAACGCCGAGAAGGAATTTGTCTGCGGAAGTGGGCTCCCCAGGGTCAACAGAGAGCCCCCCTTTTATAAATAGCAGGAGCCTGCTGGACGTTTGCGGGTGGGGCCTCGCCCGCCTCTGCAGACGGCCCCTGCCTCCTGCTGCACAACTGCGTCCTCATTTGCATCGCTGCCCTGCGAGGACCAATCAGGACGCACACAGCCGGCCCATCAGAACTGTAGGAATCCGAAAGCCTCATCTGCATAAAATTGGGCTAATTGGGAAATTGGGGGGGGCCTTCTCTATAACAGACAGCCTCCCTTTGTCCCCAGCAGAGGCTGTTCCCCTGCTTCGCGCACAGTTTCGTCCGAGCAAAGCCTCAGCTTTCACGCGCCTCTTTGGGGAGCTGGGTTTACGGGGTGCTTGTCATACTTGGCCCTCCAAACCTGGGCCGCACAGTAGTGACTTGTGCATGGAGTGTATTGAATGGTACAGACACAGGCAGGGTCTGATGGTATTTCCAACATAAAGTTCTGAAGCGGGGGTGGCGGGGAGTTGGGGATACGCCCCACGGATTGGCGAATGCTGGTAACAGCCGGTGGAACGTCCACACAAGCCTGGGTCCATCCCCCCTCGGTTTAGGGACGACGGGGGAGGTGGTGCCCAGCCACGGGCCGGCCTCCTTCCCTCCAAACTGCTGCCTTCACAGCCAAGTGGAGTCCTTACACACGCAGTCGTGTCTTCACTCACTTTCCTCTCTCCCTGCTTTCTTTTTTGACCTCCCAACAGAGGAATGAAAAGCCCCAAGACCTGAAAATGGAGGGGCAGAGGCCTTGTGCGTTTCTAGAAACAGGCTGTGCAGAACAGCTGTGCTCACGTGACTCCCCTCAGCACTTAAGGGCCTCATTGTTTTCAGCCCAGAGCCGGGATTTCTCTGGAATTCCTAGAAAGGGCGGGAGACCAGCTCTCGGTCAGAGGGAGGGCCCCCGGCTGGCGAGCCAGGAGGGGCTCAGGGCGAGGTTTTCTGGGGAGGGCGGGAGGCGCCCTCAGGACCCCTGGCCTGAAACCCGACACCAGTGCCTCTTACTAGAAAGATAAATTCTGAAATCACATGAGTAATGCGCGTTCCCTGCTGCACAATGTCAGACCCAGAGTCTGGGCAGCGTGGGGCCCCCTTGGGCTCTTTCTGCTCCGTCCTGGCCGCCCCCCTCCTTGCAGAGGGGAGCAGAGCCTTCTGGATCTTTCTCTGGGTGGGGCTGGTGGACACGCACGCACACACTCTCCCTCTCTCTCACTCACACACACACGGGGGTCCCTTTCCCCTTGCTCACCAGCGCCTCCCCCTCCTCAGCTCCTCTCCCC
The DNA here is from genome assembly GCA_004027555.1 of Craseonycteris thonglongyai. Classification (NCBI taxonomy): domain Eukaryota; kingdom Metazoa; phylum Chordata; class Mammalia; order Chiroptera; family Craseonycteridae; genus Craseonycteris; species Craseonycteris thonglongyai. The sequence goes on along the minus strand of PVKE010027693.1, from coordinate 14,933 downwards.
CGACCCGTCCCCACCTCCCCCTCCGGGTCTCAGCTCCCCCTGCAGGCTTGGGCAGCGCTGGGGGAACCGCCTCATTTACTCCTGCGTGAGGTCCACACGGTTCTGGTTCTGTTCTGTATTTGCAGCTGAGGGAGTCGAGGCACGCGGGGGCGGGGCTGAGCACATGGCTCGCCCAGGGGCCTGGAGCTCCGTGTCCTGCAGCCTGTGGGGCTCCTGCAGCTGTTCCCCGCCTGCCTCCTCTCCTGTGTCCCCCAAAGATTTGGGCTGCTTGGCCCCGGCCAGGGGCTGGGGACAGGGCAGAACCTGGGGCAGATGTGGGGCTGGCCTGCTAGCAGCTCCTTGGTAGACACACACACACACACACACACACACACACACACACACACACAGCGGAGCCCACCCGGAAATGTCTGCAGGGCCGGGGGCGGCTGGGTGGACTGGGGGATGGGAGGTGGACAAAGGTGCAGTTGTCCCAGACAGAGGGCACAGAATGTGCACAGGCCACCGGGAGGGGAGAGTCTGAGGGCTGAGGCCAGGAGTGGGGGCACCGTGGGTCGGCGGCTCCGCAGAGCCTGGGGGGGGAGGGGAGGCAGGACCCCTCGGGTCTGGTCTGGTGGCCTTTGGTGAGCTTTGGGGTGCCCGTGGGGGCCCCTGCAGGCTTGAGAGCAGACAGGGGTGTCGTGGGAGCTGGTTCGAGGTCCACATCCCTGGTGGCCCGGCGCCGGCAGCCCAGAAGGAAGGTGGTGGGTGGGTGTCCGATGCCCCCCAGCACCCAGGGGCAGGCTGGTGGAGGGCCCAGCGCGAGGTGTGAGGCGCAGGACGGGCCTGCTGGGCCCCAAAGCTGGGCGCACGGCTGTGTGCCCTGCTCTCACGTTACAGTGTGGACACGTGTGCGGGGAAGCCCTGAGAAGTAGTCCTCCAGCCCCAGAAGCTGAGGTTTGAGAGGTGCTCTCAGCGGCCGCCCAAAGCCGGGGGGGTGCACCCCGCTTGGGACATGGGGGTCTCTGCTGCTGCCCCAGCTCTCCTGGATCCCCCGGTCCTGGTGGTTCTTTATCCGCCTCTGGTTGGAATGAGCACGAGGTTGCTCCTGTCCCCGCCTGCTGCCCCTGCGCTCCGGGGGTCCCCTCTCCCGGGGCAGGACCCCCGGCCTGGCCACAGGGGTGTTTTGATGATTTCCTCCTGAGTGGCCTGCACCTCCCGGCAGGGGCCTCGGAATTCTGGGATCACTCGTGAAAAGTCTGCTTCAGGGCCGTTTCGTGCGTGGGTGTGTCTGTGGGGCTCCCCGAACGCCGCCTCACCCTGTGAGAACGGGGGTCCCCCCAACCACAGCACAGCCCCGGCGGCTCCCATGTTTGCCGTCGAGGGTTTCCTGTCCCCTCAGGAGGCCTCAACTTCACTGCAGAGCCGGGCGGCCCAACGGGCGGGCCGGCCTGATCCTCAAAGTTGGGGTGTGTTGAATGTCTAAATAGTCCCTGTTATTACTCTAAATATTTAGCATGAGAAAGCTAAACAGAAGGGAAACTTTATGTTAACGCAGGAATTTTGGGAAGATATCAAAGCTACTGAGCAGAAATCAAGAGGTCCTTTCTTTGTGAAACACTTTGAGAAGTGAGTGAAGACACTTGTTTTTGCCCCGCGCCCTGGGTTCTTGAACATGGCCCAGCTTCTGCCCCGCCGTCTGGCGGTCGAGCTGCGGATGAGGCGCTGTCTTCCCCACAGGTGACCAGCGGGGAGCTGCGTGCGCCCCGTGCCGTGAGTGTGCCCGGCAGCCTCACCGTCACCGCCGTGCGTGCCGACGGCCTTCGTCCACAACGCCACCAGGGGTGTGCCCGGCGCCGTCCCGCTGGGCTTGGGGACGTCCTGTGTCTGAGTCACGCACTGCAAGTCACCACGTTCAAAATCATGCTGTCTGGTGTCTTTAAAGTTCAATCCTCACCTAAAAAACAGACAGAAATGGTTGACGTGGTGACCAGCGTGAAAGGCAGCCCTGTGTTCTGTCCCTCCCTCCCGCCCTCCTTCTCTCTCTCTTTCTTTCTTTCTCTTTTTTTGCCCATTATGGGGGAAAATACAAAAGCCACCCTCCCAAGCGCGTGTGCACATTTGAAAGCATGCGCATAAAAGGGGCGTTTGGACGCAGTCCTGGGCCGTTCGAGCAGAATCCAGAGAAGTGGGGTGCACAGAATACGGGGATCAGAAGTGACCCCAGGCACATGAGGGACCCTGAGTCCATCCCCCCCTTATGTGGGTAACGAGCGCTCAGCTCAGCTACTCGAGTCGAGGGAGATCCCACGCGTCCTAATCGCTGAGCGCTTTTCAGACGTGCACGGTCCCCGAAGGGGGAAGGCGGGCCCCGAACACACAGCCACGTCTCTTCTCCGACCCCTTTGGGTCCTAACGGGACCATGTCCCCTGTCAATGTCAGAGGCCTGACACCTGGGTCCCCGGGTGACGGGTCACGGCCGGTAGGGCGGCACTGAGTGGGGGGCCCTCCCCCCTCTCCCTCCCTGTTCCCTGCGTTTGTTTCGGGGTCGTAGTGGGGACAGAGGGAAGGGTACACGTGGTCTTAATTGTCTGAGTCTCTTCTCCCACCCGGATCCCAGAGCGGCCTCGGGGGGCTTCCCTTGGGCCCGTGGGGTCTCTGCAGACGCAGCTCCTGGACCCCATTGTGCGTTGACTTGGGCGTGTCCCCTGCAGCGGCCGTCTGGGGGGGGGGGCTCGGCTCTAGGAGCCCCCTCTTTCTCTCATAACTCCAAGGATCAGCGCCTTTAGTTCTCACTGAGTTTTCTCTGCCGGGTCAGGGCCCACCCCCGGCGCCCCTCTGAGCCCACCGCCCCTTTACCAATGGTGCCGACACCGTACCGGTTCCGATGGTTCTCGGGAGCACATTGGGCTTCCCTTCGCCCTGGGGTAGCCCAGCGGTGGCCCTGGGGGGGCCCTTCCTGGTGGGACCCCATGGGACCCCATCGAAGGTGCCTGCTGCCCTTGTCCTCCTGTTCAAGTGCCCAGCGTACCCTCCCCGAGAGCGCGTGGATCTCGGCATTGACCGGGGCGTGTAGGCGTGGGGAGCCCACCGTGCCTGCCTGTGTATTCCTGCTGTGGGTGACTGAGGACTGTGAGGAGTGTACTCGGCACCTACACGTCCCACCGCCAGCCGGGCTCCTGCGGGCTCCACACGCATGTCACCACAGGAGTGTCTGATGGACATGGGGGCACGGGGACCTTCATGCCGCCCAGGAAGAAGCCAGGGGAGAGGCAGGAAGGAGACCTGCCCTGCCGTGCGTGCGTGCGTGTGTTTGGTCCTTACCCAATGTCACAGCTCACTGAGCTTCTCAGACAGGTTTTGCACGCGAACCCCAACACGCGAACCCCAACACGCGAACCCCAAGAGCGACATCCTCCCACGTGCCCCCAGGGCCGCGTTTGCAGGTTCGCAAGGACTCGGTGCTTTGGAACCTCCCGGTGCCGGGGGCTCATGTTGGGGGCTGGCCCCCCGGAGGGAGCTGCTCGGGGCTCCTGTGTGCTTGTCTCTGTGACATTGCAAGTGTGTCCAAGAAGTAAGACGTGTCTTTTCTTCTTTCTAAGAGCAGGGCAGCCAGCCCGGTGAGGTGCGAACGTTGCTGAGGAGGAGCAGGAGCCACAGGCTGTTAGGAGTCATGGTAAGTTGAAAGGAGGATTAATTTTTTTTTAACTTACAGTCTCAATTATGGGAGATGAAGGAATGTAATAACATGCGATGAGATTTACGATAAGAATTACAAACTGATTGAACAGCTCTGTTTGAGGCGTCTCCTGCTTTCAGAGCTAACAGCCACGGGCCCGAGACAGAGTGGGGGAGCGGGGTGACGGATCGGGCGGGGGCTCTTCTTTGTACTGTGACCCGTTACTTCTCAGATAGATGGGCGCACGTCGCAGGGTCCAGAGGGTGGGTGATGGATGAGGGTGACGTCATTGGGGACATGACGACTTGCTTCGTTATTATGGTTCTTAGAACCAAGGGGGGTGGGGTGAGGCTGGGGGAAATGTTGCTTTGAAAATGACAGACCCTGCAAATTATGCAAACTTCAGGGAAAAAAAAGAAAACCCACAAATCCTGGGGTGGTTCATAGCGACTGTCAAAATGGAGGGCTGGTATGGCCAGAGTAGATAGAAGTCTTTTTCTTTCTTTCTCCCTCTCTTTCTTTCTTTCTTTCTTTCTTTCTTTTCTTTCTTTCTTTCTTTCTTTCTTTCTCTTTCTCTCTTTCTCTCTTTTTTCTCTCTCTCTTTCATTTCTCCTTCCTTCCTTCCTTCCTTCCTTTTCCTTCCTTCCTTCCTTCCTTCCTCCCTCCTTTCTTTCTTGGAAACAAAACAACTTAAAATCCCACTTGATCCTTATACCGTAGAGAATTTTCTATTAAACATCCTGGTTTTATGCAAAACAGATGACTATGTCTGAAGCCGTAGAGGCTGGAAGGACCTTCAGCACCCCTGTCTCGTTGAGTATCGACCCATTCGACCTACGTTCAGTGAGAAAACAGGAGGTTGCTTTTAAAAATAAAGTCTTCGCTGAACGCTTTATAAAAATAGACGCGCTCTGGAGCCCGTCCAGCCCACACCTAACAGTGAAGCTGAGAGGGGCCGCGGGCCCCCCGGTCCCTGGGCCGCACGCGACAAGCCCTGGCGCGGCCCTCGGCGGCGTTCTATGACCTCAGGCCACGGCCTGGGGTGTCCTTCAGCGAGAACTTCGGGGGGCCCTGGCCCACCATCGAGCGGGTGTTCGCTCGAGCGGCGGCTGAGCTGGGAGGGCCGTGCAGGGTGTGTGCCCCGCTGTTCCGGGAGGTGTGCAATGCGGCCCGCGTCCTGCCCTGTTACTCGCCCCTGCCGGGTCAGACCCGCTGTGTGAGCGCTGAAGACAGGCCCGGGGCTGGGCTCGAAGACAGGACCGTGCTTCCAGGGTGCGCCAGGGGCATGGCCGGCCGCAAGGCAGCCTGTCCGTCTTTGACTTCACGGTTGCGGCCTCCTAACCTTTGTTTCTTTTCCTGGTTTGTCTGTACAAAGCCCTATTCCCTGGGAAGGTGCCCAGAGGCATCCAGTAATTTGTAACAATTCACAAAACCCACGGATCAAGGACTGTCACCGGTCAGGATGCCCAGCAGCGGAAACAGAACTTGATTGCGTGAAAAAAGGTGTCCCTGGGGGAAAACGAGGTCTTTTCTCAGGACCCAAAACGTTTCAGATCTCTGTGTTGTCATCCGCATTTGCAGTTCAGAATTGTAATGGATTTTCTTCCTCCCCGCCGTGCCCCCTCCCTGCACTCTGGTCACCGGTGGTCCCGTGTGCCCGGACGCTTTCTGCGCCCTGACCCAGGCCTGCTGCCCTGTCCCGGGTCCCCTGTCCTGCCCGTGGGGTCCTGGGTTTGCCACGTGCCGCGTGCTGGGCGGGTTGTGCAACATCTCAGAGCCTGCGCCCTCATGTTGTGCGATTGGGACCCGGTCACCCTCCCGGGTCTCAAAAGTCGTCCAGGGTTCAGCGCGCGGTGTGGGCTGAGTCTCATCATCGGCTCCCGCTCATCGGCAGAGGGGTCTCCTCATCCCCTCCGCGAATGCGGACGAGGCACCAGCCCCACGTGACGCCTGTGCTGACCCCCGGGGGCCCCCGCGTCCGGCAGCCAAGGCCGGTGCTGTTGACCCTGGTAATGCTTTTACGATGGAGGACGTGAGGCCGCCCGGCCCGCGGGGCGCCGCGGCTGTTTTCCGAGGCCGCCCCGGCTCAGGTGTGTTTACTTGACTCTGTCTGGCGATGCTTATCTCCGGGGTCATTCCTTGCAGGGGCCTCCGGCCCTGGATGAGCACCCCCGCCCCCCACGGGCAGCTAGAGAAGCCAGAGGAGTGCACAGCGGGGCCCTGGGTCTGTGCAGAGCTCAGAGCTCAAGGCCGGGCTGGCCCCAGGCACTCCGCCCCCTCCGGGACAGCCCTGGTGTGACCGAGACGTTCGTGGAGTGCGTGGGCCGCTCCGCACAGATCCATACAGAGCAGGCCAGCAGGGCGGCCATTGGGAAGCTGCAGCCAACTGTTGATCCTACAGCAGAACATGGCGGCTGAGCCCCTTAGAAAACACGGAGGATGCAAAGAACCCAGGGCACCTTCCTCCCCATGGTCCAGGATGCGCGGGCCCGGTGACACGCAAGCCCAGGGACACACGGGCCCAGTGACACGCAGGCCCAGGAACACGCAGGCCCGGTGACACGCAGGCCCGGTGACACGCAAGCCCAGGGACACGCGGGCCCAGTGACACGCAGGCCCAGGAACACGCGGGCCCAGTGACATGCAGGCCCAGGGACACGCAGGCCCAGTGACACGCAGAGGCCAAGACAGACCCCCCCCCCCCCCCGGAGCCTGCACCCCGTCCCCTGCCCCGAGCCTGGAGAAAGGAGCAAGCTGGTGTCCAGCAGGGACCCTTTTCTCTGTACAGGGGGGAAAAAAACATAGATTTTTAAAAGGCAGCGACCACGGCGGCTGTGGCCCCCGGGGGAGGGTGTCAGTCCTGGCGTTTTCAGGAGCTGATTCCGTCGTTTGTACTTCCGGCATGCGGTGCGGTGCGTCAAAGCTTGATTGCAATTCTCCCCCATGTTCCCTGTGTTTAAAAAAAGGATAATAATTGTGAAGGGAAGAGACGAGAGCCCCAGTCCTCAGCCTGAGGCACTAAGAAGCCTGAACCCCTCTCTTTTTGAGGTTTTCCTTCCTCTGGTCCGGGAAGCGCCCTCATGGGGGCAGCTCAGCGAGGTGCTCGCGGGATCAGGGTGCGGCCGCCCCCAGGGCTCCCACAGCACCCACGGGGTGCAGGCCCCTCCCCCGAGGGCCTGTCCAGCCCAGGCCCAGCTGTGGCCGCCCAGGGACGTGGTTTGAAAAGCACAGGACTGGGGGTTCAGGGGAGAGTGTGAACTCCTCTGGCACCCCGTGGGGCCCCCCATGTCTGGCCCTGGCCTGGAGGGCTGGAGCTACTTCATTTTCCTTTTGTGAGAAGCAGGCACGATAGGAGCATGTGGCATTGCACACGCACGCACGCACACTTGTGCTGGGCCTTGTGCATACAGCGTTGCACACGCACGCATGCACACTTGCACCAGGCCTTGTGCATATGGCGTTGCACATGCACCCACGCACACTTGTGCCGGGCCTGTGCATACAGCATTGTGCATGCACACACAGGCACGCACGCATGCACACACGCATGCTTGTGCTGGGCATGAGCGACCAAGAACTTGGAAACCACTCTCCCCTTCCAATTTCCTCCGCACTGTTTTCTCTCTTAACATTTTTTGTTTTTTCTTTTATTCTGAGTTGGGTCAGTCTCTCTCCTAAAAGTTCTGATTCCATTAAAGTGACCCTGCCAATTTCTTTACACCCGTCGCTCAGACAGCTGTGACCATGAGACAACAATCATCGTTTTCCTTTTGCTCTGTGAGGGGCTTGTCTCCCGCTCATGTTTCTTGGATGTCCGCAAATTCTGCTGCGTTTTGCTCTCTGGCTTGTTTTCCACCGGATTTCCTTCCTTCTGGTTTCAGGATCGGCCTTGCTCGCTTCCCTTGTTTTCTCGTTCGCGGGTGGTGCAAAGGTCGGGCCGCGCGTCTTCCGCCTGTGGTCCCTCCCGCTTCCTTCTGTCTGTCCTGCCACGTGACGCCGGTCATTGTCCTGCCTGCCCCGAAACCACGCTCAGCTCGTTTCCTCCTCGGGCCAGCTATGTAGGCCAGAGCTTGTTTTCAGCTTTCAAGTGGCCGAGTCCTCGTTGTGTCTGACACACGCTCCCGAGTTCCATTCGTGCTGTGCTTGGTTCTCGCACGGGGCCTGCTGGCCGCGTGGCTGCCTGTGCCCCTGTCCGCCCGGGGACTCGTGCGGCGTGGTTAGCGTCTTCAGGCCGGCTGGCAGCAGGAGGCTCACGCCGCGTGTCTGCTCAGCTCCGGAGACCTCCAGACGGTCGCAGCGTGGCTGTTCTCCCAGGCTCCGCAGCTTCCCACATGGCCATTTCAGAGGTGTTGGTGAACGATTTGCACAGGACAGCTTTGCCTAAGTGCCCCCGACTCCCACTTCGTGATTTGTGGCCTGGTGCGTTCTTTTCATCTCAGTCGGAGTTCTTCCTTTGCCCTGAGTGAGCAAAAGGTCCCCAACAGCGGTTTCCCTCGGGTTCTCCTTGGCGGTCTCAGCGGGTCTGCGTGTCGGTGGGCTTTTAACACAAACGTTTCACAGAAGCACGACGTTCACTCTTACCCCTTAAGATCCGTCTATCTGGTGGCTTTGTTACTTGGAAGATAGAGACTGGGTACTATTTTCCTTCTTCATGAATGACAGTCTTACCATGGGGTGATGCCTTTAAAAGCGGATTAGGGTTTCTTTGCTTTCGATGCTAATTGGCCACCATCGTCACTCTTGTTGCCATTTGTCTTGGGGTTTGCGCTTTGTTCTGAGAGACTTTGCTCATTCTTTCGCGGTCCCGTTTCTAGCTGTCTTTTTCCAGCTTTTCTTTTTTGGATTCCTTTGGGTATTTTTTTTTCCCCCCATTGGAATATTTTTGAATATTATTTTAAGCAGGAGGGAACTGGACAGTTCACACTTTTTGCTGCATGTCATCACCCTCGGAATCAATTGTTTCTGTTTAGGATGCTTCTTCCTCTGTTTTCCATTTTCCCTTTGCCGTTTAAAGCGTTATTAATTTCTCTTTGTCCTTTTAATATGATTTAGAATGCACATATCTGTTTTCAATTCTACAAGTGATTATGTTAATATATCATAAAATTAGCTCAATTATATTTTTCCTAATAAGGATTCTGCCTTCTATGGAAGGTACAGCTTTTTTTTTTTTTTTTAATCCTGCAATGATTTATTTTAAGAGACTTGCGACGTCTCTGTTTTATGTTAATGTTTTGATACTTTTCAGTTACACCGAAACCTAATTGACGTTTTTACACTGCATTAAGCAGCACACTGCGCCGCATAATGACAACCATATTATGAAATGATTCCCACAATACTTAATTTTTAAACCAAATTTTATGATTGAACCCGTCCATCAACGACTATACCAGCTAGTCTTGTTTCCTTCCAAGTCCCTGTTGGGTCCCTACTGCGTGCTCTTCCGGGCGTAGTGGGAGCCGGAGGGCGCAGCACCGGCCTGAGGCACCAGAGGACAGGACAGCGCGCTTGTGCTGTGGATGCCGAAGGGGGTTCCGCGTGGCCGGCCTGCTGTGTCCCAGCGAGAAGTGGGCAGTGTTGGGGGGAAGAGAGGAGAAGGTGTGAAGCAAGCGGACAACCCAGAGAGCTGGAAGTAAATTCCCTGAGGCGGTGCAGTTGCGTGTGCAGTGGCTGGCAGTGCGCATTTTGGATTTCTGGTGAAATAAAACTAGAAGGGGTCCATTTCCCAGAGCTTGTAGCTCGGGGCGTCCTGGGAGTGAGTGGCTGGTTGCCTTACGCAGAGCACCGGCGTTTTTCTGGGGGGTCCGCTGAGCCTCACAGGGGGATGGGCTGGCTGGGGTGGGGGGTGGCGGTGGCCGGCCCGCAGCCGTGTCTCCATGCCCCCGAGGGTGTGCGATGTGCACAGGACAGCTGGTGAGCTAGGAGGCGGGGCGCTAACCACAAACCCAAACCTGACCTTGCTCTCCAATGTGGGTGGCAACCCATGGTCATGCCTTGAAATCAAGTCACTAGGTCACAGAGAGTGTGTGTCGAGAAGGAAACAAGACAGGAGAGGCTCAATGAGAGAGGCTTGCAGGGTCCTGAGTGCACGCGGAGCCCACGGTGGGCGGGCCGGCGTCGCGGTTCTTGCTTCTAGAACCAGGTCGTCCCGATGGAGGGGGAGGCGGGACTGTGGACCCCCACCGTCACCGTGATTTGAGCTGGCGGCTCCGTGAATGGCACCCATCAGCGGCCTGCGGAAGTCTCCAGAATGTCAGTTAGGAACGCCCCCATAATCCTCCTCAGAGAAAGCGTTACCTGTTGCCACGTTTTTTAAGTTTACAACCATGGTATCATTTTAGCTTAAACGAGTACAAATTGCTCTTAAAATGGAAAAAAAAAAAATAAACACGAAATGAAAAGAACAAAGACACGTGCAAGTTCGGTTGCTGGATCCAGAAGCGTAAATATTGACATTGTTAAGAAAAATGTTGACTCTAAAATCAGCAAACTTTTGACTTTGCTTGAACTATTTTTTTTTTTTTTTTTTTTTGCACTGTAGTCCATTAAGGACAAAAGTGCTCACTCTGGTAAAAATTATTTAAATTTCTAGTGTGAGTTCAAACCTCAATTAAAACCGACAGATCCCGATGCATCATTTATAATGGCATTCCTGCAAAGGCGTACTTAACTTCCAGCCGAATAGGAAACGAGCACAGCAAGCCAGCTTGTCAATGAGCCCCTTTAATCAAAGGGAGGAAAAGAGGCAGATTGACACAGTTTCTCCGTCATTCCACAACTGTTAATGAGCAAGTCTTTCATCCTGGTGGCTTTGAAGCTCCCCTGGATCCACTTGCTGCTGAAAGTCCTGCTCAGGATCTGTGTGGGGCACCTCCTGTCTTTGATACATCAGCCAATGACTTAAAAATGACTGTTTTTCCAGGGGCCCCAGTCGTCATGACCTCGCGGGAGGTGTGGACGTGAGGCTTGGGGTTGGGGGTTAAGGTGAGCAGGTTTTCGGTCCCCAGGAGCACAGGGACAGAGAGGTGCCTTTAGCTGGGTTGTCAGGCCTGGGAGGCCAGACAGGGAAGGCCTGTGTGTGCTTCCATTTTACCGCCGGCCGGCCGGGGTGCTTAGGATCCCAGGAGGGAGGCAGGTCCAGCTCAATCAAACTGCGCGCGCCAGGCGCTGGGCCGCGCGGACAACACGCAGGGCGTGCTGTTTGCATAAAAGTGAGTTTGAATGTTGGGAGCTCTGCTTTGTCGGTCTCCAGCCTTTAGCTTCCTGAGCAGTTCCGGCCCCTCTCCTGCTTAGAGGGAACGCGGTAGCACTGAAGGGAGGGAGCTCCCTGCAGAGCCGGCCCACGTTCTGATTTTATTTTTTTTCAATTAGGACAAAATATACAAAACGTAGACGTACCGGTTGTAACGGTCACACCATGTTTCGGTACACAGTTCGGTCAAGTACACACAGCCCGACATTGTGGGACCGCAGTTATTTTTGGACTTTTTTCATCGTCCCCAGGAGAGAGCCCGGCCACACAGGACACCCCCCTCCCCAGCCTCTGGGAACTCTGTCCTCCTTGTCTCTAAATCGTGAGTCCAGCGACCCTGCGCACGGGAGATGGTCGTCGTTCTTTGGTGTCTTGTCCCACCCGGGAGGGTGTCTCTAAGACCCCTCCGCTTAGGAGTGCCTGTGAAATGCCGTTATGTTCCAGGCTGAATGCTGCTCATTGTGCGCATAGACGACATACTGCCACTCCTTCAGCTGTCTGTGGACACTTGGGTTTATTTTCACCTTTGGGCTGTTGTCATGATGCTCAGAACATGGGTGGACACATGTTCGGGCCCCTGCGTTTGATTCTTTTGGGTGTGTGCCTGGAAACGGAATTGCTGGGACATATGTTCATTCTATGGTGAATACTTGGAGGCTTTGTCATACTGTTCTCCACAGAGGCACCATTTCACATTCTCACCAGCAAATGCCCGAGAGTCCCAGCTCTCCACGTCCCCGGGACACTTGTTGTTTTCATGTGTCTCGTCGAGGCTGGATTTGGGTTCCCCAGATGACTCGGGGTGTTGGGCTGCCTGTCACGTGCCCCCTTTGCAGAAATGTCCAGCCAAGTCCTCGGCCCCTTCTGGGGTTTCGTTGTATGTGTTGTTGTGGAGTTGTGGCCGTGTTCTGATACCTGTCCCTTCCCAGATCCACCTTCACCACGGCTCTGTCTTTCTTGATAGTATCGTTTGATGCACGAAAGTTTTTAATTTTGATGCCATCCCGTGTATGTCTTCTCTTTTTTTTTTAATTTCTTTTCTTGTCTGTGTCTTTAGTTCCACAGCCTGGAAATCATCGTAAAATCCAATGCTACAAACTTCTTTTTCTTATGTTTTCTCCTAAGAGTGGTATAGTGTGAGCTCTGGCCTTTAGATCTGGGATTTGTTTTAAATTATTTCTTGTTTATAGTATAAGGTAAGAGTCCAACTTCACTGTTTTGCATGTAGGGGATCCAGTTTTCCCAGAACCACTTGTTGAAAGACTGTTCTTTTTCCATGGAATGGTTTTGGCACCCTCGCCAAAAACCAATCCACCACGTATGTGAGGGTTTATTTCTGGTCCCCATTCGATTCCACTGGTCTACATGCCTTTCTTTATTACCATGGCTTTGGAGTGAGTTTTCAAGTCAGGAAGTGTGAGTTCTTCAGCTTCACTCTTCTTTTTCAAAATTCTTCTTGGCTGAAATTCGGGGTCCCATGTGAATCCATGTGATTTTATCTGTTTCTGCAGCAAATGCCCACGGGGTTTTGATAGGGACTGCATTGAATCTCCAAGTGGCTTTGGGTGATATTATCATCCTAACCTATGAAGTACCCCACGCTGTGAAGTGGGGTCTTTTCCTTATTTAGATCTTCTGTGTGGTCTCAGGACAACATTCTGCCGTTTTCTGTGCGTAGGCCTTCTGCCTCTTTGGTTAAGCTGCTTTCTAGTCGTTTTACTCTTCTCGATGCGGTTAAGAAGTGGAGGCCTTTTTCATTTCCTTTTCAGATTTTCCATCATTAGTGTCTAGATAGAGACAACTGATTTTTGGTGTGTGAATGCTGTCTCCTATAATTTTGCTGAGTTTATGTAACAGCTCTAGTTGTGTGTGTGTGAGAGAGAGAGAGAGATTTCTAGAGTTTTCTGCAGATAAGACGTGTTGTCTGTGAACAGATAGTCCCACTCCTCCCTTTTCAGTCTGGAGGTTCTTTCATTCCATTCTCTCGCCTGATTGATCTGGCTAGAGCTTCCAGCAACAAACTTCTGTGTCAGACGCAAGCATCCTTACCTTCGGGGCAAAAAACTTCCCATCTCTCTTGGTTCTAGCTCTGGGCTTGATCCATTTTCCGAGAGCCCAGCCGTAACCCCGTCTGCCTATGTATCTCGCTGTCGTCTGCTCGTCCCAAGGGGACCCAGGCCACAGGGCCGAGGAGACATACGTTTTCTGGCTGAGAAGCAGCCTTATTTGGCTAATACTTGTTTTTTTTTCTTTCCCCACGGAGGAAATACTTTCAAAGGTGATATTTAGGTACGAACACTGGCATATTGAGTTGATATTTTCGGCCCTCTTCACACCCATGGCATCTGAGGCTCGAGGGGGAAAATACCACCGTGTTTCCATATGGCCAGTACATCCACGCACACGCATTCCACAGGGCCGGCGGCATGTTGACTCGGAGCCAGGGCTCGAGTGACAGCAGCAGAAGGCCGGGGCGGGCGTCTGGGGGCAGGGGCCCCCAAGAGGGCGTCAGGGGACCGGGCGAAGGGAGGGGCCCGGAGCTCGGCAGCCCCCGCCCCAGGCCCTGGAGGATGCGGGTGGAGGGGGGACCTCCGCCTCCCCAGAAAGCAAAGCGATGGGGAGGCTGGAAGGTGGAGGGTGTTTGGGAAGGGGCTGGGAGGCGGTCTGTGCAGAGCGCCCGGGCGCATGGGGGCAGCGTGTTTGCGGGTGTGGGGTGCCTCTGAGGGGCACCCCAGTGTGGCCCCGGGGTCTGGCAGCCGCGGTTGGGCGGATCGGCCAGGGCTCTCGGGTGAAGCGGGCCTGTGTGAGTGCATATAAAGAGGCACATTGTAAGGAATTGGCTCACGCCACGGTGGGGGCTGGAAGTGAAACCCGAGGGCGGGCCGGCGGCCGGGAACTCGGGCAGGAGCGTGCTGCAGTCTGGAGGCAGAATTCTTTCTTCTCCGGGAAACCTGAGTCCCTGCCCTCCAGGCCTCTGCCGGATGGGATGAGGCCCACCGCTCCTGCGGGGCCCGGCCGGGCCGCACAGCCAGGTGTCTGCGGGTCTTCCCCACGCACGCCTGCCGGGCAGCCCCCAGCGAGATGCTGGATTCGGTGCTGGCGACGGAACCGGCCTGGACAGGCTTGCACAGGACAGGGTCCCAGCGCAAGGCCGCCATCCCGGCTGGAGGCCCCCGGGAGGCTGGGGGAGGCCACCAACCTCCACCCCGTCCCATCCCGAACTCACACACAGAGCCCCCCGCCCCCCGGGTTGCCCATCGCAGGACCTGTTCAGCCCAGCACCCTGGTCTGGGTCGTTCTGTCATTTTTATGGGGGTGGCTTACAGGATCCTCGAGCGATCCTAACAGAGGACATGACTGGCCTGTGTTACAGATGCGGGACATGCTTAAGGTGACCAGACGTCCCGCTTTGGGCGGGACAGTCCCAATTTTTAACAATTTGTCCCGCGTCCCGCAGCGTTTTAAAAAAGTCCCGATGTTTGGAAAGAATGCACGACAAGCTAGGGAACGGTGGGAGATAGACCCAATTTTTCATCAAGAACCCCCTCCCCCCCTCGGTCAATGTTGTCCCGCTTTACCCATGTTAGCATCTGGTCACCTTAGACATGCTGCCCCTTTCAGCGACGCCTCGGGGCGCCTCGCAGCCTGGGGTCTGTATCCGCTCCCCAGGACCACCTAACAAAGTGCCTCCGAGCAGGGCCTTCAGCAGCAGTGAGGCCTGGAAGTGGGACACCGAGGTGCCGGCAGGGTCCCCGAGCGCCTCGCCGGCCTTCCCTCGGGTCACCCCGCCATCTTCCCTCGGTGCGTGTCCCCGTCCTCACAGCCTCTTACGTGGGATTAGGACCCACACCAACATCTCCGTGTAGCTTAACCACCTCTTTGAAAGACCCAGGCTTCACATCAGCCACGTTCCGAGTTCTTGGGTGTTAAGGTTTCAACATACGATTTTTGGGGGGAAAGGGTGGAGGTGGGGAATGGGGGCATATTTCTGCCCATAACGGGGTCTTTTTTTTTTTTTT
>PVKE010027692.1:0-21430 GCA_004027555.1 Craseonycteris thonglongyai | reverse complement strand
TGCAGAGGGGGTGAGGGGGAGAGAAAGAAACTAAAAAGAGACTAACTTTTGGTGCATGAGCCTTATGATGCTCCTCAAACCATTTCCCAACTGTGACACTTCCACAGGAATAAGCCCTGGGTTCATTACACACAGCCCCTAGAGGACCAAGGAGGCAGAAAGTGAATTGCAAAGAATATCTATTCCCTATTTGTTATTACAATAAATGTCTTTTCTTTTGGGGGTCAGGGGAGTAAACAAATTGACTTCTAACTTCAAGTTACCAGAAATTAACAAAAAGGCAACCTCTGAAAGACGGATGTAATGGCCCACACAAAATGGGCTCCTATCCATCCATGCAAGAAAATATCAAGAGGCAAAAACTGTCCAGGCGAAGGATAAGACAACACAGTAAAGGAACATTAATTATGGCCAAATGGTAAAGGGAATCCTTCAGCAGGAAGTCCAAGACAGGAAACAAAATATGATATGTGCATGATATATTTGTAGTTAAGGTGCAAAAATATGCTGTTCCACAAATTAAGAGTTCAGCTTTAAATGCTGTAAAACTAATGATTCATAATTCAAAATAATAATGGTCTCTCTGATGGCTGAAAGTTCAGGTTAGAGATGAACTGCCTGAGAGACAACTCTATTCCCCTACCTTAAAAATGTGTTCTCTAGAGAGTGAACAAACTGGATGACCAGAACTACAAAATTACAATACAGCTCCCCTCTGACTATGAAAACTGTGTCCCCTTAACTTGAGATGAAATAAATACAATATGATACAAACCTGAAGATACATTTGTTTCCCTCACCTTTAACTTCTCCCCATGAGAAAGAATACCACCTGAGTATTATTTGTGGGGTGACCTCCATGTGCCAAGATTTATGTGTCAAAATTTATGACAAGACTGTAACTGGACAGGAATTGGAGAGCCTGTAGGAGCTCTCATATGCTGTGTTGGTCGGAAAACCCTAGCGGCGGTGTCCAACCTTTTGGCTTCCCTGGGTCACAGTGGAAGAATTGTTGTGGGCCACACATAAAATACACTAACACTAACAATAGCTGATGAGCTTAAAAAAAAAAAAAGTCGCAAAAACATCTTATAATATTTTAAGAATTTGTGTTGAGATGCATTCAAAGCTGTCCTGCTACAGGCTCCTGGACATGCCTGCCCCACAGGAAGAAATCTGTTTGCAACAAAGCTCTGGTTCTAACAGCCCCTCCCCTTAACTTCCTATTCCCCCCTGTAAAAGGGGACTTCCTGCTGCTTCTTGCAATGTGTGAACATAGCTCATCATGGCTGCATGTATTGGACTGTAATCTTTTCTTCTTCCTAAATAAATCCTTTGTGGAGAAGAATATCTGGTGGATTCTTGTTTACAGTTGACACCTGCTATACGTGGTTTGCAGGGGACTGCTCCTACCCTCACCCAATAATAAATTCAAGGCCTTGCCACAAGTCTTGTTGATGTTATATCCTATTCCCCCTCCCCCACAGTTTTTATTAAAATCTAGAGAAAAAAACTGACAATTTCTTGACAAAATAGTTCAATAACCCATTTTCCATGGATTCTGATCACACTGACTGCTTTACAATGCTGAAGGCATTATTTGGCAGGAGATACTAATCTTCTTGGGATGTTCAGGTGAGAACTTTATAACTAAATAAACAACAGTACCTCTGTGAATAAATCATCAGTTGTTAAAAGCATCCTGGTATAGTTAACTATCAAGATCCTATAGTAAGAGTGCCTTGAATATAGAGCCTTCAAGAAGCACACTGGGAGGCTGAGAAAGCTCAGCAGAATGGGTTCTTGCCTTGCAACCATGAGGTCCTGGTATCAAATCCTGGCCCCAGACTGTGCAAACCCATATGCTGAACTACGGCACAACTGGTAACCACTGGGATGGTGGTAAAGGTTCTCACCTCCCATGTGGGAGGGCCCCAGTTCAGTGCTTGCCCCATATCCATCTGTGTAGACTGAAACTATGTCACAACTAATGATGTACAACTGTGGAGACCACTCTGGGCCCTCCCCACTTCTATCGCTCTTTCAGTTCCTCTTAAACAATAAAATAAATCTTAAAAAAAAAAAGAAAAAAGCACGTCACCAATCACAAAGCAAAGGTTTAATTTACTAACATTATTTCATTCAGCTCTGTTTGTCACAGGATAATATTTATTGTATTTACAATATTCAACCTATGTTTTATTTTATTAAGAACATTTACATTTAGGACCTCAATTGCTTAGCATTAAGAAAGTATTTTTCATTTAAATAAAAAATATTTTATGCATTCAACTAAAATGATTTGTTTTATTTTAATTTAGTCTGGGTGACATCAGCAAAATTACAGTGAATTAGCAGTGGTCACTTTTTCTCCCTGACAAGTTTTTAGTTACAACAGTGATTTAACTACAGTAAAATTTAAATTACTGTCTCAGACAAAAATCAAACAAGAGTATATGAACTCATTGACAGGAGAAATCACAATTCACCTTTTGTTACCCAAACATTATTGACCATAGACGTGCTTGACGTTTTTACTTTTATTTAAAGATGTATTTTATTGTTTAACAGAGAGAAGGGGAAGGGTCCACAACAGTCTCCATAGCCATACATCATCAGTTTCAACATAGTTTCATTCCACAGGTTGATGTGGGGCCAAGTGGGAACCAAAGTAGAAGCACATCCTGTGAACCTGGGGCCTCCCACATGGAAAACAAGCCCCAGTTCAGCATATGGGTCCTTATGGGCGGGGGCCTAGACTCGGATTCCTGGACCAGATCCGAGGGCTGCAAAGCGAGTGCTTAATCAGCTGAGTCATCCTGGCTTCTCCTCAGGCGTTTTTAGAGATTGGTACAAGGGAGGCTGGGATGGCTCAGTGGGTTGAGCGCTCACTTTGCAGCCCCGGGGACCAAGGATCGAGTCCTGGCCCTGACCCATGTGAACCCGTGTGCTGAACTGGGGAGTGCCCCCGATTCGGTTCTCGCCGGGGTGAGACCCCAGCCCAGTTCCTGCCCTGTCCAGCCCCACTCCCACCTGTGGAATGAAACTATGTGGAAAAACCAATGATGTGCAACTGTGGAGACTGTTCTGGGTCCCACCCCCCTTCTCTCTTATCTCTGTATCTCTCTCTCTTTCTCTCTGTCAAAAACAGTAAAAATGAATCTTTAAAAAAAAAAAAGAGTGGTACAATTAAAACCACTGCATGAAATTGTTAGAGCTTAAAATAAATAATGTGTTCACTACACAATTTATGACTGTGCTTATCATTCACATTTTGCCCTGTTAGGGTTTTTTTTATGACCTTTGTATATTATAAAAGCAATCTTGTTACTATAAAATTTTCAGAAATAGCTCATTGTGAATTTCTGGTGTTTCTGAAAGAGTCCCCAGAATGATCTACTTTGTGACTATCAGGTCAGATAAAGGAACATGGACTAGAGGAAATAATATCCACAAGAATAAAACAAATAATAAGTGCCTACAGGAAGAGTAGAGTCTGTTCCTCAAGAGGATTATACAGTGAAACACTAGACATTTATAAAAGATGTTGTGCTCCCCTGCACAGAGATGCCTGCTATACAGCCTATCACACTCTACAGCAATACCAGAATGCTTTAGTAAGGCATGAACAAAGTTTCAAATAAACACATTATGTGCCCCAAAAGTTGCTGAATTTTACTCATACACGCGTGTTCCAATGTTGATTTGTATAAAAAATAGCTGGCCACATGTGTTAGTTCCTATAAAAATACATCAGTCAACAATGTGTTAAATAAATACTAGAATTTATCAGATTAATTAATATCTGTTATCTTTAGTTTAAATATCCATGTTTTCCTTCATTTCTATTAAAAATCAAAAGTTCCTTGGGCACCTTTTCTGCTTAAATATAAAATTAAAAGGTCAGATTACATTATTAGTTTTGAAAATATAACTAGTAAAAACAATTGTTTTCACATATGGTTCCATAATATAACCAATACTAAAAAGAAGTCAACAAAGGAACAATATATTTCACAACTAGTAACCCAGAGTTACTTGAAATAAGATCTAAATTAAACCATATAATAGGCATTTCACCATTATACCCATATTCCCCCATCTGCCTATAAACTCCCTTAATTGAATTAAAGATATTGTCTAAAAGTCACCAAAACAAACACTACCTGGTAAGAATATAAACAGGGGATGCCAGGATGGCTCAGCAGGTTGAGTGCTTGTCTTGCAGTCTTGGGGTCCAAGGATGAAATCCTGGCACTAGCCTGTGCAGACCCACATCCTGAACTGGGGTGTGCCCCCAGTTTGGTTCTCACTGGGACAAGCCTCCATGCGGGAGGCCCCCAGCTCACAGGGGCATGCCTTACATGCAGGAGGCCCCTGGCAGGTTCCTGCCCTGCACATCCCCGATCCCACCTGTGGAATGAAACTATTAATGATGTGCAACTATGGAGGCTACCCTGGACACCCCCGCTTCTGTCTTTCTCTCTCTCTCTCTGTCAAAAACAATAAAAATAAATCTTCAAAAAAATAAATAATAAAAATAAATAAAAACATAAATGCCAAATCTATTATTTCAAATACCTTTCTGTCACTAATCTATGACCTTTCTCCCAAACTCCATTAAACCCAGTTGAAGAGGTTGGATAGCATATGAATAACCTTCACAGTCCTAAATCACTATAAGTTCCCCTTTGACCTCACCAATGGGAAAATTAACATTTATAATTTACATACAGAATAGCTCATTTCCATCCCTAATATAAAGCATATGAACAAATTAATCATTTTAATATTATAAATCCTCAATTTCTAATTATCTGCTGCTCTAGGACTACAGCCCTAACAAATGGGTAAAAAAAAGCAATCCAGCCACAACCTCACAAATTAGTGAATCTTACCTAGTCCCTATAGTTTAAGATCAGCTGTGACAGTATGCACTGCTAAACATCAAGACCTTGAAAGGACTTTACAAATACTTATTTGATGTATGTCATAACGAAAATACTTTGGCAAATTTGAGAACAAAGAAAATGGAAAGTTATCTGTTATGTTTCAGAACAAAGAAAATGTAAAACACTTGCCCAAAGTAGACTCTGCAAATTGGCAGCAAAAATGAAAATCAAATACCAGTTTCTCACGCAGACACAGGCTCTAACCTACAGTGGTCCTCCCTTATCTTCAGGGAATACTTCCAATACCCTCAGTGGAGGCCTGAAACCATGGAAGAGTACTGAATCCTCTACATTTTGTGTTTTTCCTATACCTACGTACCTACCTACCTACCTACCTTTCTTCCTTCCTTCCTTCCTTCCTTTTCATTTAAAGGAAGAACTTTAGGAGAAGCTGGGATGGCTCAGTGGGTTAAGCGCTCACTTTGCAGCCCCGGGGACCAAGGATCAAATCCCAGTCCTGGCCTGTGCAAGCCCATGTGCTAAACTGGGGAGTGCCCCCAGTTTGGTTCTCACCGGGGTGAGACCCGGCCCAGTTCCTGTCCTGTGCAGCCCCACGCCCACCTGTGGAATGAAACTATGTGGAAAAACCAATGATGTTCAACTATGAAGACTGCTCTGGGCCCTCCCCCTTGTCTCTGTCTCTGTATCTCACTCTCTCTCTCTCTGTCAAAAATAATAAAAATAAATCTTTAAAGGAAGAACTTTACAGCTTCTCTTTGGCACATCCAAATCGCCAGCATCACTACTCTTGCACTTTGGGTTCATTATTAAGTAAAATAAGAGTTACTTGAACAAAGCACTGCAGTACCATGACAGCTGAACTGATCACTGAGATGGCTGCTAAATGACGAATAAATGGGGAGTGTATGCAGTGTGAATACTTCGGACAAGGGATAATTCATGAACCAGGCAAGATGGGACAGGACAGAGAGAGATTTCACCATACTACTCAGGATGGTGCTCAAGTTCAAACTTAAGAATTATTTCTAGAATTTTTCCATTTGATATTTTCAGACCATGTTTAACCGAGTTGACAAAAATGCAAAAAGTGAAACCAGGTAAGAGGGGGTACTACTGTACTGCAATCTAAAACAAAGCATATTTTGGGATAAATTTAATGTAAACAGCAAGCCTGTTCAAATTTCATCTCTCTATTCCTCTTAACTAAGATCATTTGTTTAATACATTCCCTACCTCATTTCACAAAGAATTTGAAATGATTTAAAAACAATAAACAATGTAATCAACCAGAAATAAACAAAAAGTTGTGACTAAAGAAATATATATATATGCAAGAGAGAGAAAATTAGAATAAAGATCTGTTGGGAAACATAATAGTTTCTATTTTTCACATGTACTTAAGAACCATGTACCAGAGGTACTTAGAGCTGTTCTCCAAACCTTTCGCCTTTTACACATAAAGAAATTAGATTTATACAGTAAATGGAAGAGAGTAAATGGAAGAGACTGCTAGGGCCCAAATAAATGCATCTCTCCAGCCTTACTAAGGAGATCAGTTCTTGTGGAGAGTAAGCCATTTGGACCATCCCAATATGCTGTAGCACACAGGCTGGTAATCTCCACCTTAGAGAGAAGCAAAGTGTTTCTGGTCCTCTTATCTGAAAAATACTACTGCTTCATGTTTCACATGAAAAGGACACTGGCATTATGGAGACAATTACTTCAAAAATAGCCATAATGTATACATCAGCATGAGCTAAGGGCACAATGCATGAAGGCATTTCTGCAAAGGGCTAACACAAGTAGGAAAACTCAGAATGTAGATGAACAGTTGGACTGCATATCCCTCATGCTGCCACCATAAATAGTTTTTCTCTCAACCAGGTCTTTGATAAGAACTGGGAAGCAGACAGTTCCAAACTTTGTTGAAAAAGTGATGACTAGAGTTCCTATACTTCAAAAGTTTGCCTAGCACATGGTGAAGAGGCTGTACTTGTGAGAAAACTGAGGGGCTCAACCACAACTTCAGACTGGGCAATGCCATCCCACCAGGCCATTGCAGAGAGCTGGAAACAAGACAAAACAGGTCAATGTATGGCTCTGTTAAGGTATGGCTTTTATCTATAATTATATTTGAAAAACTGTCTTCTGTTTTGCTTTCAGGACAAATTTGTACACACTTGGGAGCCAAAGTAAATTCCACCTGCCTGCCCCGGCAACAGCAGAACCCACAGTGTTTTATCCCACACACCTTCATTCTTGAGGCTCAGGCCCTCTTAACCTTCTATTCACTACCATTGTTGGCAGCCAAGTTGTTTTACCTATCCTCCAAGACCAAGGGGAAAAGTTGGCAATAGATGACCAGACATGACTCCCAATACTTTAATAAAGTCAGAAAATCTCCAACACCTGCCACCCTGGCTCCTGCTTGAGATCTCTCCTCCATTCCTTTGTCTGACAGTTAATAAAGTAAATCTAAGATTTCAAACTTGAAAACAGAAATGCCTGTGCTTTTTATATGTGTGTTTTTTACCTCCATGGTGTGATGCTAATCTGGTAGTTGAAATGGTATCTATTAGAAGCCTGAAACAAATAATCACACGTATAAATACGACTGAAACCTCAACTCTGTACGGTCAAGAAGGCCCCTCTCTGGTTTCGAAGCCCAGGCAGGTCCCAGTTGGGTAGGCTGTAACTTGATCTTGTCATAGGCCATTAGCAGGTATGTCAAGAGAATATTATTTTTTGAAAGATTATTTGATAAGGAAACATTCTTATTTTTCACTCATCCATAAAAAGCAGCTTATAGGAAATTATAAAACAAGTCATCAGTCACTCCAAATTCTCTATACATAGCAGGGGTTTAAAATGAACATTCCTCAGGGAGCCTTTGCAATCATGTTTCCATTATGCCTACTTCCTGTGGTATAATACTCACCATGCATCGTGGGTGGTACTTATTTTAGATCTGCCTTTCCCACCAGACTGCACACACTATGAAGACAGGAATTAGCTGTCATATTTAACCACATCCTTAGCATATTGCCCAGTGTTTGGTGTGGAAGAAACATTTTTAATCTATTAAATGAACTGTCCAAATAAATTACAGGATAAATATTTCCTACTGCTTTTCTTCTATACTTGCCCTCACTTTTTTCAGACTATGTTCAGATCAGTATCACAGCAACACCAACAGAGACATGGCTCAGTCCTTTCTGTTTGAAGATCACAGAGATCCATGAGAAACTGAACAGAGAGGAATTAGGAGGTATAAAGGGTGTCCCAAAATTCACGCAAGAAGTAATTTTGATAAAAAACCCAGGTTTATAATTAAAAATTGTAAACTGTCATTGCTCAACAATGAAAACGCGTTGTTCTTTCGTGTAGCGCTCCATTTTTAATAACCCTGAACTGTCAGCTGTCACGCTGTCTTTTTTTTTGTCTTTACCGCACAAATGACGCAAAATTCAAATCTTGCATGAATTTTGGGACACCCTTTACAAGGGCTGTCCAGAAAATATCCAGGCATTGTCAATATAACAAGAACGGTTAGATGGCTGGATACTTTCCAGAAAGCCCTCATACAATCAGGGCAAGGCCGAATCACATACTTGCAGTTACAAAGAACAGAAACCCAGTGGAGTAAACTTAAGTACAAATGGGCATATCCAGTAAGAAAGGGAGTATCTCTTGAACTCAGAGGTGGAAGCAAAGAAAGGCAGGCTTCTGGAGGTTAGGAGGATAAGATGGAAAACTTTCACTATCACTTGCTCAGTATTCTCTCCCTCTGAAGCCTTCCTCCCTTGTTCACAGTTCCTTTTAAGTAGATCAGCTTTCACTGTTTCTTTAAGCACACAAATGCATCACAGATATATGGCTTACCTGTTCCCCGCTCAAGGGACAGATCTAAGCGGAGACTAGCATTTCTTACTCCAAATTCTAAATATCTGAAAAAATCAGATTGGCTCAGGGGCAAATAGCCTTACCAGGCAAGTCTGGTTTCTCCTGGCCCTCTCCTCACAGGGGATGCAAGATTTTCTTAGCAAAGACAGGATATGAGGACACTCCAAAAGCAGTGGTTGTACTTTTGGTCATGATGTATTTGCTCCTCATCTTTCTCTTGTTTCCCACTCCCCCAAGTTCACTAAGCTGTATCACACTCTGACATCCAGGCTCACTCCCTGCCATCAGACTTAGCTCTCACTATACAGTTTTTTTATCTAATGCCTTCCATTTGCTCTCCTCTATTAAACTTTAAACTCTTCTCAATACTACACAACATTAATATATTACCCAGAACATGACAAATACTATATTTAAGAGGCATTTTAATAAATAAAATGAACTAATAAGCCATATATTATACGTATGAGATATTTTATTTTCTTCAGAATCTGAAATATTACCTACTGTATACCACTATAAACACATCATATGGTCATATCTGCCTTGTGTGTCCACATTATAGCCTTCAGATATACTGTACCTTATCACTTATTTTCTATTAGCAATACCATATAACTGCTATTTAATAATAATAGTAATCTTTCAAAAAAAAGGATTACAAAAAAACCCCTTAGAAATTCAAAGCTATTTTAGGCTTTGTAACTGACCAAAAACAAAGCATATTTTCCTAATGCAATTAAGATTCTGCCCTCTCTCAAGTTAAACAAAACTTAAGTTCTTATTCAGAAATTAGTGACTATGTTATCTGAATGCATACAATTCCTAGGAACATAAAAGTTAATTTCTGACTGACTGTGAAAAACACAGTCTTTTGTCCTTTTACCTCTCTATGGTAGTGGAACCATACAACAATGAGATTACAGAAATCATACTGGCCATGTGTGCTTTGTTCATCAGCAAATCCTGGCACCTACCTTGATGGCCTGTATAAAGTGGGTGCACAGTTATTGTCTGATTGACTACAATGTATACTTCTATCCATGTATTTATAAATCAATACTATACATGCATGAGGCTTTATGTGTGTTCATGTAAAATATATAAATTCCCACAAATGCAGATTCTGATTTAGCAAATCAGGGTTGGAACCCAGTATTTACATTTTTAGTAAGTTTTCAGGTGATCCTAATGTTGCTGGTACACAGACCACATTTTAATAGCAAACAAATCCCTTTTTTACTCCTAGTTAGAATACCCTTGGTAAAATATGCAAATGCTTAGAGAATCCTCCTTCTCAAAGACTGTGTTCAGTCATTAGGAAAATTCTAATAACATTCTCAGGGAAACTCATCTTTATTATCAGATTCAAGCCTTCAATAACTATTTATTGAGCACCTATGCTAGATGTAGGAACTAGAACTGCCTTTTAGTCACTCTTGCATACAGCTTAATAAATAATAAAAATGCAACTCCAAGCTTCTCTGTATTCTCATTGATACTCAAAGATAACACGAGAGAATGATACCAAATGTGTATGGATATGTGTATGGGTCAGCGGATGGGTAAACAATTGCTTAGGATCCTGTATCTTCATGAGGGTCCTATTAACATTCATCTCAGGAAGTCCTTGTTTGCTAGCCCCAAGCCCTCATCATTCTGCCCAGGTCTGCCTTTCTTCTTCAGTGAGAGTGACAGGTCTCTGGAGTTAACGTCTACATTTTGGATTACAGACCTTTCTTATCTTTTAGTGAGATACTGTGTCAAATCTGATGAAAAAGGAAGACCATAGATAAGACTGGTTCATTTTACCTAAAAATCAAGGAGAAAACAGATAATTCCTTTCCCTTTTCATTTACCTAAGGTCCCATCACTACCACAGCATAAAAAGAAAGTTCACCTAGGTTCTTTATCATATAATGGTGTCTGTTGGAGGTACACAACAGGTAAGGAGAAAAGGTAAATACTCAGAATTACACGAAGCTCCTTCTTTACTAATGTAGGGATGAGTACTTGGATCAGCTTTGTGGTTATATAAAATTCTAAAGACATATAAAACATCAAAGATAATTTAAAAATCACAGAAAACCATTACATACTTAAAAATTCATTTGTTCATAAACAGGCAAAATTATTGTTTACATTATTACAATATTCTTTTGCCAAAGGCATAAACTTAATCACATTTACAATTTAGCATGAATTTGTTTTGGTTGTACATGGTGCCATGTACTTCACAAACTCGGATAACTTATATCAAGGGAACAGGTGCACAATGTGGCAAGCCAGAGGGTACATGAGCCCAAGCAATGAACCTGAGGGATTTTCCTAGGGTGTCAATTTTAATTAAGATTTGAAAAAAAGAGAATAAAGGAATGTTTACTAATATAACTGGCAATACATTTAAATAATTATTTTATGCTACAATAAACATGAAATAGGATGCCCAAATTTCATGAATTTTAATGATAAAAGACTAGAATAAAAAGAAGCCAGCTCTTCCTTCCTTACAGGTGAACTTCTGCCACTTATGATTTTAAGACTCAGCCATACCTTTTTTTTTTTCAAGTATATGTGATCACTAATTATCAGTGCAAGGATGGATATTTTTCACATAAGATCTTGGGGAAATGAGGTTAATTTCTAATTAGAAAGTTTCAATCCTAAGCAAATTCTTTTGAGAACTGAATGTTCAATGTTGAATGCCTTGAATTTGAATAAATAATATAACAATAATGAAGACCAAATTTACTTCACAAATGTGATCACTGGACAAAATTTTAAATTGTCTAAACTAGTACTTTACCAAAAAAGTTAAACAAAAAGTTAGAAAAGAGAGGGACACTGCTATAATCATTAAGGCCTACGTATATTCAGAAACTATGAATATATTATCAATTTCAGAACAATTTTTTAATTTTATACTGAGATCTTAAGAAAATCTAAAATAATTTAATATGGTATTAATACTTTCCACGATAATGATAATAATCCTAACCCTCAGGAATCCCCACTGAAGAAGAAAATACAAAACAAGAAGACACAAATAACCAAAATCAGAAATGAAAGAGGAGAAATTACAACTGATGTCACAGAAATACAAAAGAATACTATGAAGGACGATATGCCATCAAATTTTGAAATCTAAAAGAAATGAACAAGTTTCTAGAAACAAGTTTCTAGAAACAGATTTAGTCTACCTAGACTAAATCAAGAAGAACTGAATCATCTACACAGACCAATCAACAGTAAGGAAATTAAAACAATCATCCAAAACCTCCCCAAAAGCAAGAGTCCAGGACCAGACAGTCTCACTAACAAGTTTTACCAGGCATTCAAAGAAGAACTAACACCTGTCCTCAAACTCTTACAAAAAATTGAAGAGGCAATACTTACCAACTCATTCTACAGGGCCAACATTACCCTATATCCAAAGCCTGGTAAAAATTACACAGAAAAATAAAACTACAGACCAATGTCTCTGATGAACACAGATGCAAAAATCCTAAACAAAATACTGATAAATAGAATACAACAATGCATTAAAAAGATTATACATCACAATCAAGTGAGATTCATCCCAGGGGCACAAGGATGGTTCAACATACACAAATCGATCAATGTGCTAAATTACATAAACAAAATAAAAGATAAAAACCATATGATTATATCAATTTATGCAGAAAAGGCATTTGACAAGATTTAACATCATTTATGTCAAAACACTTAATAAAATGGGTATAAAGAAAAGTACCTCAACATAAAGAGGCACATATGACAAACCCTCAGTGAATACCATACTAAACAGGGAAAACTGAAACTTTGTTTTCTAAAATCAGGAACAAGACAGGATGTCCTCTGTCACCACTGCTATTCAACACAGAGCAATCAGGCAAGAGAAAGAAATACTAGGCATCCAAATTGGAAGTGAAGAAGTTAAACTGTTACTTTTTGCACATGATATAATCCTTTACACAAGAAATCCTAAAGATTCCACCAGAAAAACATTAGAAATAATACATGAATACAGCAAAGTTGCAAGATATAAAATCAATGTTCAAATATCCATTGCATTTTTATATACTAACAGTGAAACTTCAGAAAAAGAAATGGGCAAAACAATACCTTTTGCAATCATATAAAAAAAAAAATACCTAGGAATAAACTTAAAAAACATGAAGGACTTATACATAGAAAACTATAAGATACTATTAAAAAAAAATGAAGAAGATACAAAGAAATGGAAAGATATTTCATGTTCATGGATTGGAAGAATCAACATACCGGTAGTTAAAATGGCCGTATTACCTAAAGCAATATACAGATTTAATGCAATTCCCATAAAAATCCCACAGACATTCTTTCAAGAAATACATAACTAAATCATCAGATTTATATGGAACCACAAAAGACCCCAATTCACCAAAGCAATACCAGGAAAAAAGAATGAGGCTGCAGGCATCACACTCCCCGACTTCAGTCTATACTATAAAGGGTCAATAATCAAAACAGCTTGGTATTGGCAGAAAAATTGACATACAGACCAATGGAACAGATTCAAAAACATAGAAATAAATCCACAAATAAATATATGAACAGATCATTTTTGACAAAGGGGCAAAAAATACCCAATGGAGAAAAGAAAGCTTCTTCAGTACATGGTGCTGGGAAAACTAGAAAACCACATGCAAAAGAATGAATCTGGGACTGTGAACTATCACCATATACCAAAATTAACTAAAAGTGCATCAAATACCTCCACATAAGACCCAAAACAATAAACTGCACAGAAGAAAACATCAGTATTAAACTTATAGACCTTGGCTTCAAAGAGGACTCTATGTATGAACTTAACCTCAAAGGCAAGGGAAATAAACGCAAAAGTAAATGAATGGGACTATATCAAACTAAAAAGCTTCTGCATAGCTAAAGAAACCATCAACAAAGCAGAGAGGCAACCAACCAAATGAGAGAAAATATTTGCAAACAATTCACCTGATTAGGAATAATATCTAGACTATATAAAGAACTCTTACAACTCAACAACAACAACAATCCAAGTAAAACATGGACAGAGAACCTAACAAAACTCTTTTCTTATGAAGTCATACAAATGACCAACAGATATTCAAAGAAATGCTCAACTTCACGAGCTAATCAGGAAATGCAAATCAAACCACAATGAGATACTACCTCACACTTGTCAGAATGGCTATTATCAACAAGACAAGGAATAACAAGTGCTGGAGAGGCTGTGGAGAAAAAGGAACCCTCATATACTGCTGGTGAGAATGTAAATTGGTACAATGAATATGGAAGGCAGTATGGAGATTCCTCAAAAAATTAGGAATAGAATTGCCCAGCAATCCCTCCTCTACCCCCAAAATTTGGAAACCTCAGTCTGCAAAGATATATGTCCCCAGTATTCATTGACGAACTGTTCATGGTGGCCAAGTTGTGGAAACAACCAAAGTATCCTTTGATAGATGACTGGATATAGTTGTGATACATTTACACAATGGAATATTACTCAGCCATAAAAATATTCCCATTTGCAACAACATGGACAGACCTTAAGATCATCATGCTAAGCCAAATAAGTCAGAGAAAATCAAGAACCCTATGACTTCACTCATGTGGAATATAAAACTGAAAGTAACAAAGAAACAAAAACTCATGGGCACAGTCCATAGTTTAGTAGTTACCAGAGGATAGGGGAGGGGAGGGGAAGGAGGGAGGGAACATTAAATACATGGTGATGGAAAGAGAACTGACTCTGGGTGGTAAGAACACAATGCACCACATAGATGATGTAATGTCGAATTGTACACCTAGAACCTAAGTAATTTTTACTAACCAATGTCACTTCAATGAATTTAAGAATTAAAAGAAAGAAAGAAAGAAAGAAAACACAGAGAAGGTAATCTTGAAAGGAAGGGGTGTTGGGGTCAATGTCTGGCTTTTTAAGACAGAAATCCAGATACTTACAAGGCATCACATGGTATATGCTTGGCCAGTATTGTCCACTGTCTCTCTTTAACCAAACACGAACTGTCCTGCAACAGAAGAAAATGTGTTAAATCAAGTATTTTTACTCATAGGAAAATGATAGAAACCAAACCTCTTAATTATAGATACACACATACACACGTTTGTATGTAACATATCTTAACTATATCTTAACATATGGGTGTAACACACACACACACACACACGAGTATATGCATGTACTCCACAAATGCCTCTCTAAAGGTTCTAAATTTAAGGCTGTATACATTAAGAATTATATTTGGCTCTTTAAATATTACCTTCATATATGTCTGTACACGCACATGTAATAATGATAGTGGTTGAAAATTATTAATCTTGTTTTTTGCCTCTGTGTACGACTTTTGCCCTAGTTTGCAGGAAGCATTCATCTATCTACCTAGGAACTATTAGATTATACTACTGAAGGAAATGCAAAGAGATAAAATGAAGCAATAGGTAGCATTTGACACACATAGAAGGATTACACAGAAAGCCCACAGTATTACAGGCCAGGCCAGCCACTGTCTCGAGAGACGGTTTTTCCAAGCATGATCAGGCAATAGTAAGCTCTGCGAATCACATTCCTGAACTAAAGGGCTGGCCAAGGGGCCAACCATGGAACAGGGTAATCACATACCAAAGGCTCTGAATGATGTTCCAGGCCAACAGGCCAGACAAAGCTCAGAGGAAAGAGTGAAAGAGAGAAAGCAGTCAGGGAGTGGCACTAGGTTCTGACAGCCAGAAAGGCCTCACTATGAGCTACACCCACCATGACATCCTCTGTGCATGCTGGCAAGGCAAACACAACTAGGAGGTGACAGGGCACTGTTTCACAGACTAGAGGAAGAAGCAGAAATGAAACCAATGGAAAGGAGCAGCTCCCACTGCTAGATCACATACACCACACCCTTCATCCCACACCCTGAAACCATCCAAGAGTAAAAAGTAGATAAAGAAAGAGCATTTTTTATCTCAGGGACACTATCTAAACAAACTACTTGAGTGATCACACTAGACTAAGTTTTAAATTGTATTGGATTTTTCTCCACCTAATGAGGGGGTCTCCTATAAGAAATAGTGAGGAAAAAAAGAGAGAAAGAAAGACAAGACTAATTACAGACACAATAAAGAAATGCCATTTTCTCTGCATAGCCACAAGATACAATGTAGCGGTATATCGTGACACTGTATATACACACAAAATTCTGTCTTTTTGGACAACTATCCCAATTTGTAAGATGGGCGAGTATAATGGTAAATAATTTATAAGAAGTAATTTGATACACACACTATTTATACACATATCAGCCTTTATGTAAATTCTTTGTACAATGTATGCCAGTGTATTTTCATATGGAGATTACTTAATAAGTGACATCATAGAAAATGGCATGAGTAGGAAGTTCTAGGAATCAGTCCTTATACCAAATCAACTACTGAACTGGCCTATTGTTCACCAGCTTAATGATCAGACCTCTATTAGTTACTAATATATATGTTAGTAACAGTGCTTCCAAAAATCCCAGTAAAATAGGTACACATCAATATAGCTAGTACAGGTTGTTCTAAGATTTTTAAAAATAGTTATACAGGTCAAAAGATTGGCAGGATAATGTTAGTTTTATTATTTTTTTTAAGATATTATTGTTTTGAGAGAAGGTGGGAAAGAAAGAGAGAGGGAAGGGGAGAGGGCCCAGAGCAGTCTCCATAGTTATACATCATTGGTTGCGACATAGTTTCATTCCACGCAAATGGACGGGGGAACATGTGGGGCAGGAACCGAACTGGCAGTCTTTCACATGGGATGCGAGAACCTTTGCCACTCTCCTGGTGGTTATCAGTTGTGCTGCAATTCAGCATATGGGTTTTCACAGGCCAGGGCCATGATTCGATCCCTGGACCTTACAGTTGGGCAAGGCAAGCACTCAACGTGCTGAGCTATCCTGGCACCCTAGTTTTAATTTAACAATAAACTTTTCTACAAAATAACAGCCCCCAAAATACATTGCATGTACATTTCATCCTTACTCTCGTCCTATGAAACAGAAATCAACCTTTGGAGATGAAAATGTAAGGCCCAGAAAGCTTAAGCAATTTGCTCTAACTAGTGAGTGAATGCACTTTAAATTCTGTGCTCTCTTCACTAATGTACAACCTTCCTCAGGCCAACATGTATTAAGGGCATTGATAAATTTTACAATCTAAAAATAAAATTATATAAAAGTATTTTTTCCCTTATCTTCAGGCGTATAACATCAATTTCAAAAAGTAAACAGGTACTACATCCTAGAGGTCAAATGTAGAATTCATATGGCTAGGAATTTCCTAGATAAATGTAAATTCCACTATACAAAACCTATGAGTAAGAATTAATTTTTTTTGGAAAGTTATATGTAAAAACCAACAGCTTTTAATAATTAAGTGAAAACCTTCCTCAAAAAGACATTTAAGAAAACAAACAAAACCACAGCTGTGATTAATAGTCATCGGTAAGCCAGTAGAGGTCAGTGTACTGAAGAAGAAAAATGAATGGCTCTGCTGAAACGCAGGGAAACTGTACCCACCTCCTTCCAACCACACACACAAAGCCCTGGATTTGCAGGAACTAAGACAGGGCCACATACATTGCACCATCCACCCTGCCTGGTACTGTTTTCTTCTCCCCCTGCCTCTTCCTCTCCCTCAAGCTCTCAGCACTAGGCAGAAACAGACACCGGGCGAGTTAGGAGAGAAACAGTGCTCACTCAAAGACAGGAAGAGAAGGGACCCCCACCTCCTCCCCAATGGGCCTCAATCAGTTCATCAGCTGAGTTATTTTGAAAAGAGCATAATCTTATTCTACATTGAACATAGCTAACCACATTTCAACAGGCAAAAATTATTTAAAATATTATCCTTAAATATTATTCCTTAAACCTAAAAATGTTTTTCTTTTTTTTAAGGTTAAAACAGATGTTAGACAAGTTATAGCACTTATCAAATCACTATGATCAGTGCTGGCTTGCTCACTGACTGAGTTCAAAATAAAATCAGAGAAAAAAACACATTTTATCATACTTGGCATGTATCCCAGGGTCAAGCCCCACACCATGTCCAAAATTGGTGCTCATCCTTTGTGACAGAGCAAAAGGATCAGTCAAAAATCCCTCCCTACAATCACTCACCTCTTACCAGTCAGAAGTTCTCTGATTACATCTGCACAGAGGCCTTGTGCAGAACGGCAGCAAAGAAGCTGCACTGACACCAAGGGATCTGTACACTGTCCTGGGTGAGATGATGGGAAGAAACTATAAATCCTTAATTTTAATTTTACGGCTCCAGCATGTACTAGTACTCTAAAGAAGTAAGAAAGGAAATGGTATTCCCATGGTACCTCATACTACCCCAACTCCCTCCAAAGAACTAAACCCAGTGCCTGAGCTACAATCTAATTAAGATTGTAGAATGGGTGTGTCCTCCTCCCAGGCAGCCCTCTCAGCCCAATAGCCAAGATGATCACACTCAAATATTCAATCAAGCAGGGAATCAGATGCTCCCTTTATGAAATTCTCTGAATTATAGTTTGACTTCAAATGTTCAATCAAGCAAGGGAGTCAGATGCTCCCTTTATGAGATTCTCTGAATTATAGTTTGACTTCCTTGTTTTGAACTGTGCTGATACGTAAAAAATGGCAGTAGAGTTTAGTTAGCCCCCAGCTTGTGAACTGATTGTGTGCATGCGAGTGTGCTGTGTGTGCACACATGTACTATATCAGGTCCACCTCCCCATCCTATCCATGAAAAATATACCCTTGTCTACAAGTGTGTTCTACCAATCTTTAAGTCCACTTACATTGATGGGGGATTACAGAGACTGGAACAACTTGAATTTCTCAAGACTATTAAAATCTAAAGATTAAGAATTCTGCCTCACTGACCCACAGTGTGTTTATATACATTTAATCATTGACTTGTTGATCACCAATTAATTCAATAAACACTTTTTAAACACCTAGTAGGTACTAGTATGTGAAACGCACAAAAACAAGTAAGTGTCACATCTGCTCTCAGAAGCTCACTGCCCACTGGGGGAGACAAGCCTCAGAGTATTATAACACAGCCAGGTGAAAGATAAGGTACAAAGGGTGGTCAAGAGATTCATGGAATGAAGAAGGGTAAAAAAAAAAAACCGATTACTTTTCCTTTTCAATATATTCACCCTTAACCCAATATACTTTCTAGATATTTCAGTAAGTTTGTTTATATCCTTGCAAAAAAAGTTTTGTTTTTGTCCTCAAATTAAAGCTCTAATCTCTTCTTCATCTACAAATTTCTTCCCTCAAAGTTGTTTTTTTATATTTGAGAACAAATAATCAGATGGAGTCAGGTAGGACTATAGGGAGGCTGGTATAGCATTTGGAAACCACAAGTTGTGAAAAGTGGCCAACACAACATTGCTCTTGTGCACATGCAAAGCAACCCTTTGGTCCATTTTCCTCTTTCTCCTTCACAGACAGGAATAATACTCTCCAGTTATTGTGACACTATTATTCTTCTAATCAATCAGCAGGATACCCTCTGTATCCCCAAAAACAGTAGCCATGATTTTTCCCATCAATTGTGACCCCTTGAATTTCTTAGGATGTGGGTGGCCTTTTCATGCCACTACAAAGACTCGTGCTTCAACATAGGCTCATAACGATGAACCCAACTTTCATCTCCAGCGACATCCCAGTTTAAAATTTTACCTTTGTTGTCTCTGCAGAGGTCCAAAAACTATTGTGAACACTCGACTCACTCTTGTTTTTGAAGCTGCATGAGCATTCTCAGTACACATCTTGCACTAACTTTTTGGCATCCTTAAATGCTAATAGAGAATATTCAAATTGGTTGTAGGTGTGACACCAACCATTTCTGCAAACTGCTTTTTATTCAATCTGGCACCTTCCACTACGTGTTTTCAACTTTTATGACAATGTCTGAGGAAGTGGCAGAGGTCATCTTCAATTGACTCTTTACCTTGCTTGAAAAGGCTATTATGCCACTTGTTAATGGATTTCCTAGGGCAACAGTCCTGTAAACCACTAACATCTCTTTGAAAATGGTTTGAGGTGGCTTCCCTTGTTTTGTGAGGAACTTAGTGACAGCACAAAATTTAATTTTATCCATACTTGGGGTTTTCCTTACATTTAACATGCTTCTTCAGCAATATCTGAAAGAACATGGATGCAAGTAGGTTGAAGTTTGGCACATATACTAATAATAAGTGACACACACTCAAACTGTGTGTACTAGTACTCCCACCTCTCCAAGAACACACCTGTTCCGTGAATTTCTTGACCACCACTCCTAGGACAATGCCCATGCTATTACAGGAGTGCATGAGGGCATCTCACTGATAATGCAGCCTGGGTTAGGTGACAACTAGAGTAACCTCCCCAGAGATGATGATTGTCAGAAATGCAGGAAGACGAAGCATTTACTAGATAAAAGAGGAAGAGAGAGAGAGGGAGCCTGTTCCTGGCAGGGTGAGTAGCATATGAGCACAGGGAGGGAAGAGCAGGCAGGAGGCCAGTGAGGGCTTTCTGTGCCATGCTAGAGTCTGGGTGTCGCAGGCAAGAATTTGATTACAAGTTTGCACTTTCTCAGTTGCCTGTGAATTGCCTACTTTCGCTTTGAAGTCCTAGACCTCTGCCTCCATCTCCTTATATGCCTTAGTTGAGGCATATAAGCCTCAACTGCCCAATGCATTTGAGGGTCCCATATTCTTTTTTTAAGATTTATTTTATTGTTTTTGACAAGAGACAGAGAGGGACAGAGAAGGGGGAGGGCCCAGGGCAGTTTTCATAGTTGTACATCGTCAAT
Source organism: Craseonycteris thonglongyai (assembly GCA_004027555.1). Lineage (NCBI taxonomy): Eukaryota > Metazoa > Chordata > Mammalia > Chiroptera > Craseonycteridae > Craseonycteris > Craseonycteris thonglongyai. Next base: position 740 of record PVKE010027692.1, on the reverse strand, counting down.
TTTGAACATGGTTTCATTCCACACAGGTGGGTGGGGGCCATGTGAGGTGGGAAGTGGGCTGGGGGTCTCCCGCATGGGAGGCATGTCTCCTCGAGCCAGGGGCCAAACTGGGGGGCGAGAACCGAACTAGGAGCCTCCTGCTTGGGAAGCACACCCCAGTTCAGCATATGGGTCCGCACGAGCCAGAACCAGGATTCGAAAGTTGGTCCCAGGAAATGCAAAGCAAGCGCTTAACAGGCTGAGGCATCCTGGCTTTCACAGGGTCTCATATTCTTATGGAACCCCAGTATGTATATATGTAATACATTTGAACATTTTCTCCTGTTAGTACATCTCATTAATTTGCTTATTAGTCCAGTCAGAAGAACTTAGAAAAGTGGGAGAAAAATACTTTTTCTGGCCCTATACCTGAAAAAAGCCTCATTAAAGTAACCAATTTGGAGGATATAGGCCAGGGGTAGCCAACTTTTCTGTATATAAGATCTACTTTTTATCTTAAGACTGTGTCACGATAGACTTGTTGTCATAGGCGTAGTCTAAAGGGGAAGAAGGGGTGTGAAATGCATACTATGTTTATACACTGTGTTTTAGTATAAGGTGCATTCCAGCGAGGTATGGGTAGATAAGTAAAATATATGTTCAAAACTATTTTTTATTTTTTAAATCACTTATTAAGTTTTCGAGATATAGGCTCATGAAGAAAATAAATTTCCAGACCCAACTTTTGATAGCAGCATTCC
>PVKE010027691.1:0-21441 GCA_004027555.1 Craseonycteris thonglongyai | reverse complement strand
TTGTTATTTATTTATTTATTTATTTAGCCTAATTGCTGTGTCTAGGACTTACAATACTATGTTGAATAACAGTGGCAAGAGGAAACCTTCTTGTCTTCTTTCTGATCTTACAGAAAAAGTTTTCAGGGTTTGTTTTTTTTTATTTGTTGTTGAGTATGATGTTAACTGTGGATTTTTCATATGTGGCTTTTCTTATGTTGAGGTACGTTCCCTTTATACTCTCTTTGTTGAAGAATTTTTATCATAAATGTTAAATTTTGTCAAATGCTTTTTCTGCATCTTTAATAATAACTTTAACTTTAAATGTGAATGGTTTAAATACACCAACTTAAATACAGAGATTGTCAAATTATAAAATAATAAGGACCCAACCATACCTTGTCTAGAAGAAATTTACTTTTAATGAAAAGACTCAAATGGGTTATAAAGGAATGAATAAAACTGTATCATGCTAACAGTAATCAAAAGAAAGCTGGAATAGTTATATTAGTTTCAGACAGGACAGAAATCAGAACAAGGAAAATTATAAGGATTGAAAAGAGGCATCACTTAATGTAAAAGGAGTCAATTTTCCAAGAACACTTGACAATCCATAACGTATATGCACCTAATAACTAAGTGTCACACTCAATGGTTTGGTGTTTAGCTGGAGAGGAGGGAGGAGGGGGGGAGGGAGAGTTGTGAGGGGAGGGGGGAGTGGGCACCAGATATATGGTGGTGGAGGGGGACCTGATTCTGGGAGCTGGGCACATAATGCGATGCATGGGTGATGTGATGTGGAGTTGTACATCGGGAAACTATCTAATTGTTACTAACCAATGTCACCCCGTTAAATTTAACAATAAAATATAATAAAAAAAGAAAATGAAAATCAAAACCATAATGAGATACCATTTCACACTCACTAGAATGGTATAATGAAAATGAGAGGCAATAATAAATGTTGATATATGGAGAAATTGGAACCTTCATTCATTGCTGGTGGAAATGTAAAATAATATAGCCACAATAAATTATTATTCAGCAATAAAAGGAATGAAGTACTGATATTTAGGTGATACACAGATCAACCTTAAACATTATTCTGTGCAAAAGAAGCCAGTCACAAAGGACTTCATATTGTACGATTCCATTAATATACAATGTCTAGAAAATAAAAATCCACAGAGACAGAAAATAGATTAGTGCTAACGGTATGGGGTTTCTTTCTGGGATAGTAAAAGTGTTCTGAAATTAGACAGTGGGGATGATCACAAAACTGTAAACATGCTAAAAAACATTGAACTGTACATTTTAAATGGGTGAGTTATATGGTATGTGAATTTATCAATAAAACTGTTTAAAAACAAACAAACAAACAAAAAAACTAAGTGTCAAACTACAGGAGACAAAAACTAACAAGATTGCAAGTAGAAATAAGTAATCTTCGATTATAGTTGTATATTCCAACATATTTCTCTAAATAATTAATGCTAGATAAGTGGGCATGAACATCAGTAATGAGTTAATTAATTAGAAAAGCACTATCAACCAACTTGATTTAATTGACATTTGTAGAATATTCCATCCAACAACAACAGTTTATGCATTATTCCCAATCTCAAATGAAACATTCACCCAAACAAAGCACATTCTGGTCTGTAATAAACACCTTAACTCTAAAAAAACATAAATCATAAAAGTATGTTCTCAGATTATAATGGAATTAAGCTAGAAATCAATAATAGAAAATTCTCTGGAAAAGCTCCTCAAATATTTGGCTATTAAACAATATACTTCTAAATAACACATGAGTCAAAGAATAAGTCTCAAGAGAAATTTAAAAATATTTTCATCTAAATGAAAATACAATATACCAAAATGTGTGGGATACAGCAAAAGCAGTGCTTGGAGGGCAACTTACAGCATTAAATACATAAGCTTCCATTTTAAGAAATAAGAGAAGAACAACTTGAACTAAAAGCAAGAAGATAGAAGAAAAGAAAGAAAGAGAGAGAGAGAGAGAGAGAGAGAGAGAGAGAAAAGAAAGAGAAAGAAAAGGAAGGAAGGAAGGAAGGATGGAAGGAGGGATAGACAGAGGGAGGGGAGAAAACTAGAGCAGAAATCAATAAAATTACAAACAGGAAAACAATAGAGAAAATCAGTGAAACTAAAAACTGGTTCTTAGAAAAATATCAATAAAATTGGTAAATTTCTAGCCAGGGTATCCAAGATAAAAAGAGAGAGAGAGAGAGAAAGACTACACGAAGAACTAACACCAGAAATGAAAGAAGAATCACTCACCTCTGCTGATTACATATAGATGTTGAGAGGATTCTACAGGAATACTGTAAATGGATGGGGCCACTCATGTGTGACAAGATGGGCAGTTTCTCTTTTTTAGTCCTGAAAATAACAACTAACTCCAGCATCTCATACCTTGCCCTCTCCTTCTTTCTTACCACATCTCCTTTATCTGAGGGACAAGAAAATCATGTAATCTCACTGGACATCACTTACCCATATTTCAGCCTAATCACCCTAAACTAAATTCTTGCAACTCTAAAAAAATAAATAAATAAAGGAGCCTGCTCAACCCCCCCCCCCACACACACACACACACACCAAATTATATAAACTTTAGGCCTCTCAGGACTCCAGCCTGCTTTGCGTGCCATGCATGCTGAAAGGTCAACTCAGATCTAGGGGCAGTGAGGAGCAAGGCAGTGAGGGTGAATTTGAGGTATCTGTTTTGATGGGCTAATTTTCTTTTTCTTTTTCATAAGGTGGTTTATGGTAGAATAAACATAAACATAATACCTGGAATGTAAGAACTGGAAGAGATTAACCTCCTCAAGTTAAAACAGAAACACAAAAGGGCAAGAACAGACAATACATATACAAAAAAAAAAGAAAAAAAGAAAGAAAATTCAACATTATCAGATCTACAGGAAAAAAAATAAAAATAAACACCAAAGAAAAATTTTTTAAAAGCAACCCAATTTCTTACCTCTCTCAAAATAACACTGCCTTGTTTTTGTTTTTTGTTTTGTATACATGCTGATGATCAGCGTTTAATGAAGCAAGCACTCTCATGTGGCAGCCAACAGTGTGCATTTTTCAAATTTTTAAGACTCCAATTTGGTTTTCAAGGCCATTTCCTTCTGAAAATCCAGTCTAAGAAAATAATTCAAGATGCATGAAAAGATTATATATATATATATATATATATATATGTGTGTGTGTGTGTGTGTGTGTGTGTGTGTGTGTGTGTGTGTGTGTGTGTATATATATATATATATATATATATATATGCCAGGTAGTTTTTATGCTTCATAACATCACTTTAAAACATGGAAATAATAATGGTAAATACCACTCATCTTCTAGTTATAAGATGAGTGAGTTCTGGGAATGTAATGTACAGCGTAGGCACTACTATAGTTTACAATACTGTATTATATGTTTGAAAGTTGCTGAGAGAGTAGATCGTAAATGTTCTCAACTCACACAAAAAATATATATAACTATGTGAGGTGATGGATATGTTCACTAACTTTATTATGGTGACCATTTTGCAGTATATACATGTATCAAATCATCACGCTGTACAACTCTTAAATTTACAATGTTACATGTCAATTACATCTCAGTGAAGCCGGAAAAAAATCAATAAATGAGTAAAATGTAAAATACAGACTATTAGAAATATAAAAAGAAAATGGTAAATCCACAAACATTTTGAAAATTTACAGTTCTTTCAGAAATTAACAGATCAAGTAAATAAAAATAAAAAACATAGGTATACATAATATATTTTCCTAAGCTTGATCTAATATATAGAATTTTGTATTCAATCATTCATTCAAAACTATGCTTAAAGTTATTTACAAAGTCAACCATCAATGAAAACCATTTCAAAAAACATAAATACAGTTCACTTTCTCAGACCACAGGACAATAAAATTAAAAGCAAATGGAGAAAATCTATCCACTTTAAAAGAAAAAAAACTGTAGCACATTTTAAGAACTCTTAAGGTAATTTAGAAAATAAAATTTACATTGTATTTAGAAGTCACTATATCATAATGAAAAATTTTCCAAACACGATCTAAATGACTAATTGGGAAATAAATGGGCTAAATATGAACACAATGATATGCAGATATCAGTTGAGACTCGTGAAGAACGTGTTCCGTATAAGAGAAATGTATATGATGTAAGAATTTTAAAAGGCAGGCTGCAAACCTAAATAGAAAAATATGATGATAGTGATGGGAAAATATTAAAAATAGGTAAGTATAAGATTGGGACAAAAAAAAAAACAACACAGAAAAATAACAGAAAAATAATACCAAATAAATACCACAAAGTGTAAATTAAGAGTGATTATAGTTTCATATTCGCACTATGAGTGATTCTTTTTTCTGTTCTATTTTCCAAATTATTTTTAACTGAAAAAAGAAGGCAAACTTCTTTAGGTTAGATATTGATTGCCTGCATCTGAAGCAGAGCGGGAGTTGGGTAATTTCTAAAACCACGAAATCTGCGCAGGGCCCAGGCATCCACTGCACCCCCTGCCCCCCACTCCCATTGCTGTGTCTAATCAGCTCAGGACTTTGTGAACAACCGAAATCCAGGAGTCACATCATGGGCTGAAAAAGCCTGGGCCTCGTGCCTTGGTGGTGGCTGACAGCAGGTAGTTTGGGCCCCTTGTCCTGCCAGGACAGGAGCCGCGTGCAATCCGTGCCTGGCCCGAAGGAGCCTCAGAGGGGCGCCGGCTCCTGTCACCGGCCCGCTGGGTGCTCCGCTCTCCCCGCTGCCAGGCGCGCCCGAGCCCCAGGCGCGCGACGCTGGACCCTCCACCTGCCCGCCCCCACCTCGCTCTCCGTCCTGCCGGATGCTCCCCCCTCCTCCCCGGGCCCAGCGCCCCGCTCTTGGAGGGGCTGCAGGTCCACGTGAACGAGCAAGAGGACCCGGGCCCGCGGCCCTTCAGCGCCTCGGCCGCGCCGCCCCCTCCAGGGACCAGCGGGCAGCGGCCGGGTCAGCCCCATGCGGAGCCGCAGGGGTCCGGGACGGTCCGGTTCCCCCGAGGCCGGTCCACCGCGCTCCCCAGCCCCAGGATCGCCAGGCGGTCCCGTTTCCCTGACAAGCAAGGGAAGAAGAGCTGGGAGAACGCCGAGCCTGCCCAAAGAAGTGAAGTGCGTGGGCTCCTGTTCACCATTAAAGCGCTGACGTTCTAGCTATTTCTACGCACGTGATTGCACCGGTGCTTTAGGACTGAGGGGTACATACCTCACTGGGGGGTACGTACCTGCACTGAGGGGTACATACCTCACTGGGGGGTACGTACCTGCACTGGAGGACGTTAGCAGTCCGGCCCAAACAGCCCCCGGCCCTGTCTCCGAAATTGCTTTTTTGGATGAAAGTCGTTTGATCCCGTCATAATGTAAATCCCGCCCTCCATCCTGCCCCATCCCCACCCCCAATAATAACCTTAGTCGCCAAAGAAAAGCAGGACTCTAAGGGGCCTGTGCTGGCACAAGTACTCTAGGGAGTCGGAGATCGTGAGACGGGCAAGGGCCGCTGCCGCACCCGGCGGAGACTGGGTGGCGACGTGAGCCGGGCTGGCACCGGGTGGCTGCATAAGAACGTGCACATGCTCCAGTTCTGGGGGGTCCCGCGCGGACTGAATTCCGATTCCCTGCGGGACCCGACCCGGCCCAGACTGTAGCTACGCCGCCACCTGCTGGACTGAACGGCGCTTTTATTCTATTCGCGGCTGGCACAGCAGGGCGTCGTAGGCAGTGTCCCGGGTAGCTAGCTAGTCCAGCTCATTCAGGGTCTGCTGAGTTATTTGTAAAATGCTCGTCCTTCTCCCTGGGTCTCTGTTTTGTTGAGCAGGAGCTTCTCGGAGTTTGCTTTCAAGTCTAGAATCTAGATCCCTCTTCTCTCCTCTCCCGGCCAGGTTCTTCCTCTTTCCCCGCAGCCCATGGACCTGCCCTACCCACTATGGGAGCGCAGTGTCTGCCTCAGTGCTGCACATGAGCTCTGTGCCCTGCCGGTGTAGCTGCGTAAAGCCAGGACCCGGCCACTGGTTTCTGGAGTAAGAAAGGAAATGTGCTGGTGGTTGGTGGGGGCTTGCTGTGCACAGAAAAATAGCTTCCACCGAGACATGTTGGGAGGTAACCAGGCCTTGAATCAACCAGGGTGAATATTTTAAACCCCTGCCAAAGCTGGCCCAGAGAATTGTACAGAATGAGCAACTGAGCAGGGGACAGAGTAAGCCCCTTCTACTGGCTGCTGTGAGCTCGTCCCCACCTCTCCCACACCCAGTATCATTCAGCCTCAGCGGGCCTGCTTGGTGCTCCTTCCCCAAACACACGACGCTGCCCTGGCCACCGTGCCTCCGCAGCAATGCCTGCCTGCAGCCTGCCTCCCCACCCCCACTCCACCAGGCCTGCTTTTTCGCCTCCTCTGAGACTGAGTTCAAGCCCAGTGGCCCTAGTCACCCTGGCCGCCCTCCCCTGCTGAGGGTATTGACCTAGACTGGGCTCCTTTTATGCCTGTCCTCACTGCACCCACCACATCCTGGCAGCCCCACCATGAATAGTGTCACGTGTTCCCTGTCTGTCCCCATTGCTGGCGCCTGCAGAACTGAACTCAGTGTCCAGGGCAGCAGCAGGCCATGAAGTAGGATGCCAACTGTGAACCCCACCGGCACTCCAGCTCCATGTGCAACCTCATGAGAGGTATGGAAACAGTCCAAGTAAGAAGCTGACCACGGGGGGCAGGGGAGATCCTATTTCATGGCTCAGCCTCTGGGCATATGTAGGAACAGCGTCCCTCGGTGTCTGAGGTATGGAGGAAGCAGCTCATGTCTCTCCTTTGCTAAATGGAAAAAGGTGAAAGCCATCCTGAGAAATCCTCTAATCCCTTCATTCCACCCCTACCCAAAGACGGGGAGTTGGGGAGGAGCTGGAGGACTAGCCAAAGAGGAAGAGAAGGGAAAGCCCTTGACTTCTGTCTTCTTTCCTTCCCAAGCTCTGCCTTTCCTGCCTTCCTCTCTCCAGGGCCACACTTGCCCTCCTCCCTTCCCTCTGTCCCTTACTTACAAGAAGAAACCTGGTAAGTGGGTCACTGTGCTACAGGACCAGCCTTCTCAGCCGCCCTCAGGTTTGGGTGGTTAACTGGTGGAAACAGTTGCCCTCCCCTCTCACAGTGTTTCCATTGCTGCGTCCTCCAGCTTCCACAGCTCACCCCACAAGCCCCCCAAAGAGAACCAACGCTCAGATCTCATCAGAAAATTGTATGGGAGTGGGGGGATCCGAGGGCTCCCCACCCGCAAGGTCACAGTTTCTAAAATCATGAGAGTGAAAAACTTTATGGTTGAGTTGAGGTTACTTCATGGATCCTCAGCCAGGGTCTACTAAAGAACAAACCATTTTGAAAAAAAAAAAAAATTTCCACTGACTTTAAAAGTGGGGTAAACTGTTTGAAGACAACTTTCTCTCCCCCCACCTCTCTCTCTCTCTCTCTCTCTCTCTCTCTCTCTCTCTCTCTTTCTCTCTCTCTCTTATACACAAACAAGACAAAAGAAATGAGATTTTTGACAGGCTTTTTTCCTTTTGTTTCAGTTGTTTTTCCTACGGCCTATGAGTACAATAGGACTCAGCATGGCCCATGAACAAAAAGAGCTGAAGGCTCATTTGATTGTTGAAATTAGCAGTGCACAGTTTTTAGAAAGAAATCAGGTTCTCTAAGCACCAACAAAATTTGTATTTTAAGGGATGTGAGTTTTGGAAGGCAGGGACAGTACCTAGTGTGTGGACGTTATACTGTTGATGCCCAACAGAGCAGTGGGCTAAGAATGCAAACAGGCAATTTGAAGAAGAGGCAACCTGAATGGCCAACAGATGACAAGACATTTATTTGCAACCTTAATTAGAGCAATGCAAGTTTAAACAACTCACACCTGTCAGATTGGCAGAATTGAAAAGACACAAAACTAAGAGTTATTAACCATGTGGGTAAATAGAAGATCATCCACAGCTGATGTATGAACTGGTACAACCATTTTGGAGAGAAAGTTGCAAAATAGCTACGGGGTTGAAGAGAAGCATATGCTGAGTAAGTCATTCTTCTCAAGGTCAACATCCTCTTTAAGTCATTTCTCTTCCAAGTCGACACCCTTGAGAAAATCTTGTGCTTCAACTCTAGGGAATGTGTGTAAGGATGTTCACTGTAGCATTTGTTTATCACAACAAAACCTGAAACAGACTAAAGGTCCATCAACAGAGGAATGAATAAATAAGCAGTGGCAGTTGTGATTAAATCTTATTGTTCATGTATCACCCCTCCCCCAACATATGAAAGACTATGATGTACTCCTACATTCACTAAAAAGAAAAAAATTATTGCAGTAAAATACACATATTTACCATCTGAACCATTTTAAGTACACAGTTCAGTGGTAGGAAGTACATTCACATTATTGTGCAACTCCTCTCCAGAATTCTTGTCTTGCAAAACTGAAACTCTCATTAGACAATAACTCTCCAGCCCCCAACCCCCATTCCCTGCAACCACCTTTTTCTGTTGCTATGATTCTGACTACTCTACATATCTTATATAAGTAGAACCACACACTATTTGTCTTTTTATGACTGGCTTATTTATTTCACTTAGCAAAAGGTTCTCAAGGTTCATTTATATTGTAGCATATATCAAAATTTCCTTCCTTTTTAAGGCTGTATAATATTTCATTTTATGGTTTTACCACATTTTGATTGCTCATTCATTTATCTATCAATGGGTACCTGCATAGCTTCTACGTTTTAACTACTGTGAATAATGCTGCTATGAACGTGGAAATGCTTCTTCATTCAGTTTTAAGTAGACTTCAAATACTTTTCATCACAAATAGTTGTAAAGCATATAAATTTCAACATGTTATAAATATTAATATTTTAAAATAAACACATCACTCCTTTTACTTGTTTCTAAATGTTATAAATAAATAGTATATCAATTTTATTTCAACCATCACCCATTTTAAAAATACAAGAACAATGGAATGCCAGGATAGCTCAACAGGCTGAACACTTGCCCTGCAACTGTGAGACCTGAGGATCAAATCCCAGCCCCAGCCCATGCAAACCCATGTGCTGAACTGAGGCACAACTGGTAACTGCCAGGATGGTGGCAAAAGTTCTGGCCTCCCATGAGGGAGGCCCCCAGTTCAGTTCTGTCCTGCATGGCCCCACATCACTGTGTGAAATGAAACTATGTCAAAAATGATGTACAACTACGGAGACTGCTCTGGGCTCTCCTGGCTTCTCTCTCTCTCTCTCTCTCTCTCTCTCACACACACACACACACACACACACACACACACCTTCTCTCAAAACAATGATATAAACCTTAAAAAAAAACAACAAGGGGAAGCGGGATGGCTCAGTGGGTTAGGCGCTCACTTTGCAGCGCCGGGGACCGAGGATCGAATCCCAGCCCCGGCCTGTGCGGAACCATATGCTGGACTGGGAGATCCCCCAGTTCAGTTCTCTCTCTGTCTCTGTATCTCTTTCTCGCCCTGTCAAAAATAAATAAATAAATAAAAATATATTAAAAAAAAACAAGAAACTTTTTCGGCATTTCATTTTCTCCTTAAATTTATGAATTCTATCCCACTTTTTCCATAGAAGTCAATTCTAATGTAATAGATTCGCATGCTTGAAGACCTTTTATTGGTCATTCTTCTGTGCAAAAAAAAGTATATAAATTGAAATTTTATTTTCCTGTAACCATAAATTTCCAATGTTAAAAATTTACTTAGATTACAACTACTAGTAGTACACAATTGTTGAAAACTAACACAAATAAATTATAAATCTCAAAAATTAATTATTAAACATTAAAAGTAACCTGTGGAGATATTGCACTATAGTTAAGCAAGATGTTACCATTGGGGGAAACTGGGTGAAGGGAATTCAGGACCTTTCTGTACTAGTCTTACGACAATGTCAATCTACAATTATCTCAAAATAAGAAGTTTCATTTAAAAGTAACTTTGAGGAGAGTCAGCGCTTAAAGAGTTGGATAACTCCAATTAGCTAATGAATCCCTAGGGTAATGTTATTTGTTCAAATGAGATAGCTTCTTTCAAACATAATTCAAACATCATCCCAGCTTCCTATGGCATCTTGGGATGCCTTCCTCTCTTCACTTTTGGTGTCTGGTGGTTCACTCTGGTATGCTGAGATGGATATGTTTTTACTTATCCTATTTGGCACTCTGAAAACACTTGGCTTTAATTGTGGAAAATCTTCAGTCATGAGCTCTTCCAATATTTCTCCTCCCCTTTCCCTTTATCCTTCTCTTTCTGAAATCCTATGACACATTGCACAGTGCTGAACATTTCACATTCCTCAGCTCAACAGCTCTTCAAACTGCGCCAGCCCTTACTGCTTCTGTGTTGACCTTCCTGTGTCAATCACACTGTCTGTGAATTCCTCAATGCTAGCTTCCATTTTACTAATTATCCCTTCAACTATGTCCAATCTAGAGTGTATCCTAATTAGTATCTAAAGTTTTCATTACCAGTATGGTCGGTATTGATCACTATTCAATTGTTCTTGTTTAATTTCTGCATTTCCTACATGTTCTCATTCTCTTTATTTTAAATTCTTTTCAGGCTGGTACATAATTTCCATCTCTTCTGGAGTGAATTCACAATCCAATTTCAGTTAAATCCTTATATCTATTAATACTTTGAATGCATTATGTTCTCTCCTTTCTCCATCTTTTTCTTCCAGCTATCCCATGACGACATGTTAAAGCAGGGTATCGACACCATCTTGACCACAAGTCCAAGGCCTCATTCTAACCGACCTCTCTCCTAATCCTAACCTTATTGCCAAACCAGCCACTCTGTAAATTCTTTCTTTACCACTCTTACCTGACATTAAGTATCTCCTCTGGTTTGCTCCACCCTGCTTTTGCTTTCATTTAGCATTTACCCAACAAATGTTTCTTAAAGACCAAGTGTTTTCCACACCCACTGCTAGGCAATACTGTATAAACATGAGCAAAACAAGGTCTCTTCCTCAAGAAACCAAGGGTCTATCTGATCATCAAGCTGGATGAGCAAACAAATCATTGCTGTGCAGAGTTAGTGCTCCAGTCCAGGGATGCCCGAAGTCCAGGTGACACCAAGAAGGACGTGCTCTATCCTGCACAGGAGCGGAAGGGGGCAAGAAGCTGAGCCCCACAGGGAGGGGATCCCTGAACTGGGTGGGGTTTGTTGTTGTTGTTGTTGTTTTTAAGATCTATTTTATTGTTTTTGACAGAGACAGAGAGAGACAGAGAGAAGGGGGAGGGCCCAGAGCAGTCTCCATAGTTGTACATCATCAGTTTTTTACATGGTTTCCTTCCACACAGGTAGGCAGGGGCTGTGCAGGGTGGGAACTGGGCTGGGGGCCTCCTGCACGGGAAGCACACCCCAGTTCAGCATATGGGTCCACATGGGCTGAGGATGGGATTCAATCCTCAGTCCCCGGAGCTGCAAAGCAAGCGCTTAACCTGCTGAGCCATCCCGGCTTCCCCGAGCTGGGTCTTGAGGAAGAGGAGTTAACCAAGCAGAGCTGAGGACATCCCAGGCTGAGGGAATAGTGTGCTCAATGGTGCTGAGGTGGAAAGGAGCAAGGACCCTCTCAAAATAGGAGATACCTGGTGCATGTGAAGAAGGCAAGCAGGAAAAGTTGGAGGTGGGGCCACAGAGCTCAGTATATGGAACCTCAGGCAATGTTTTGGACCCTCTGATGTTCTCCTAGGAACTGAGCAAAGCCCTTGCGGATTGAAGCAGGGGTTGGTAGGACAAGGTTTTCACTGGAAGACCATTGCAAAAGTCCAGGCAAGAGATGACAGCAGCCTAGATGAACCTGGAGGTCCCAGGGTAGAGGGGAGTGGGGGTAGCAGAAGGGAGGTAGAATTGGCAGGTACACATTTGTGATTACAATAAAGCAAGGCCTGATAACTCTAGGCCCAAACAAGCTAATGCCTTAGGCAAGGGGAGACAGCAGAGAACTTCCACAGCCACAGTTCCAGGTTGACCCTGAGTCAGCACCTTAGGAACTGTGGTACAGAGTCCTGATTAATTTCCTACCATGACCCTGCCCAGTTATGCGTTCTGGATATGTCTTTAATTCGTGTAAATTAAAATTATTCTCTTTCCATGTTCTAAGAACAAACACCTTGAGAAAAACAAAGACCTGTTTAAATTCAGCATAGAAACTGATTACTGCCTTACCCTATATCTCTCTGAATGTCTTTAAGACATCCAGAGGTTTGGTGTCAGAGTGCTGTTCTCATTTCTTCACACCATCCCATGTGAGTGCTGCAGTGTGGGAGGTGAGAGCTTACCTGGAAGTGAGGGGCAGGCCCCATCTAGCCTTCTGCACACCTGGCCCGAGAGCAGGCAAGCATCCCCAGAACTTTCACAATTGCATCTGCTTTCCTGCCTGCTACAGAGCGGATGTCATTGTGGTTACATTGCAAATCCACCACGTTATGTGAAAAATATCATTGGGGTCACAAAGCCTCCTTGGTGGGTTAGACATGCTGTCTTGGCATCCCCCTCACCCTCCGTGGTGCTCTGTACAAAGGGGCTGCCACTCCCATGGCTGATACTTTTCTTAGCCACAAGGCTGGAAGGCCGCCAAGCCAGCTGCAGCTCACTTCCAGGAGACTGAAATGGGACTACTTTATTTTCAAGCATCGCACCCCAAAATCTGATCATCATCACTGTCAGAGGCACCGTTCTCCAGGTCTGAACATCTGCAGGTTGACTCCTGCTCCCCTCCATGTATCTCCCACTAGGCACGGTATCCTTCCCTACTGTCCGTCCTCGGTACCACCTTCCCGATGGCATCCTTTGCCCAGCAGGACCATCTGACATGCCTTGCAGTGGAAACAGAGATGAAACAAAATGAGAAGCTGCTATTTAGTACCAGATTTATCATGTCAGTGGCCGGTCTGGACTTGGCTGTTACCTTCATTTATGTGAGTTAAGGCATAGCACTGTGTCTACACACACACACACACACACACACACACACACACACACACACACACACACACACACACACACACACACACACACACACTGATATGCCAGGGGATCCACTGCTGTGTACTCCATTCATAACCGCCACGGCAAAGGATTTCTTTCCTCAACCTCCCTCGTCTTTCATTTTAAAATGTTACCTATGGTGGTGTAAGTACTCTATGATACAGATACATTGCATCTGCTACAGCCTTGCTACTGAGAAATTGCTTAAATGAAGACGCACCCATTTAGAAGAGTGGGGTAGCCTACATGTGCTGACATGGAAGGCTTTCCTTCTGTTAAATAAGAAAGGTAAATAGCAAAAAATAAGTACACACTACACCCACATGTGTCTAAAATGGTGTATAAATATTATCTGTTTATGCACAAATAATATCTGAGGGACATATTCAACTATAACAGTGATTTTCCCTGAAGAATAGATGACGATGAAGAAAGTTGAGACAGAGAACTTTCCCTGTATTTTTTTTTTTTACCTTGTCTGAGGTTTTTCAAGAATATATAAATCTTTTAAGTTAAATTACATTTAAAAAACAGTTCTAAATAGAATATGTTAAACATTCCATGTTAGTAAACACTGGATGCTTCAAGAAGGGGTAGGGGAGTATTGAAATCAAAGTAATTTTTTAAAAAGTCCATTCAACATGTAAGTTCAGACCCCACAAAGGGAGTGCAATGCCATGAATACAGCTCAGCCCGAACTGATGTGACATCCAGAGGGTGTCTGGGGACCATGGGCAGAACTCACAGGTAGAGCAGACACATGGAACAGATAATGCTAGGTGGCTTGACTCTAGAATCAAGCAGCAGTGTGCACCCAATATAGGATTCAAAGTACAAAGACCCAGAATTTTTGAAGAAATGGGAGAAGGGCACCCACTGATATGGAAGGTTTCAGGGGAGCAGTAGATAAAAAGGAAGGGAACACGTGTGTGCCAGGGCCGGACAGGGAAAACTGCCTTCACTCAAGCACTCACCCGGGCTACACAGGTCCCTGCCCAGCACCCAGAGCCAGGGATACAGAGGAAGGAGGTCCGAGTCCCACAGCACTGGAGCTGGTCCCAGGGCTGAAGCAGGAAGTGTGCCAAGCAAAGGGAAACATCAAAGGCCAGAAGAGCCCTGAGTTCAGACACCTCATGCCCTGTGAGGATGCAGTGTTGTGGGGACTGGGCAGAGGCTGGGAGAAACCAGCACCCAAAGGCTCTGAGCCAAGCCAGGGTTAAGCATTCACCCAGTCCTGCAGGTCATGGGGAGGTGGCCGGAGTGACACTATCAGATCCCTTTATGAGCCTCATGTTCACAGCTGCTGGCTGGAAGATTGTCCAGGGTAGAGACTGATGTGGAGCCTGTTGCAATGACCCTACGAAGGAATGAGGCTGTGTGGCAAAGCCTTAACCATTGGGACAAACCTCAAGGGTTGGTCAGCAGAAGACCACCTGTCCCCTATCCCCACCCCACAAGGCTGAAGTGGTGACCGCCTCAGGGAAGCGTCCTAAGCCTGAGGGAGAAGGTCCTTCCTTGGTCAACACAGGACTACCCCGATCAAGTTCCCAAGAAGGGGGCAAACCCCTAAACTCTTCCTTCTCAGCCCGCAGTACCTATTTTGCAGACAGAACCCCAGGGTAACGATGCTGGAGACACTTTTGCAGTGCGGGCAAGAGAAGTGGACCCTCCTCTCTGCGTGCCTGCGGCTCTCGCCCTCAGGTCTTGAAGTCTCTGATCTCTCTGTATCACCCCCAAGAGGGCCCTCTCCTTAGCCCTCAGACCTGCCTCTCTCAACTGTCCCCAGCTGCCGGCAAGGCTGCCTCCATGTCTCCTGCTCTCCTCACTGCGCTGGAAGGTGACAACCGCGGAAAGGAGGGTGACTCTCCCCTCCACTGGGCTTCGGATGACATCACATCCTCCCAACGCGACATCGGGCTTGGGGGGCCGTCGGAAGGGCGCAACTTCCCTGCTCCGAGTTCCACTCGCGTCTGAGCTGGCAGCCACGCCGCGCCGCGGGAGCGCACCATGGCCTCGCCGGTGACCTGGCTGCTCCTGCCGCTGGCCCTGCTGCTCGGTGAGTCTGCGACCCTCGCGCGAGGCGGGGACGGCGGGGGTGGGGGGCGCGGGGCTCCCGGCTCAGCCTGTCCGCCTGCCCCTCGCAGACACCGCTAAGCCCCTGGGGTCGACCTCGTTACGGCTGTCGCCGCGGGAAGTGCAGACGACCCTGGGCAGGACGGTGGCGCTGCAGTGCGAGGTGTCGTCCAGCACGTCGTCGGGCTGCTCGTGGCTCTACCACCCGCGGGGCGCCGCCACCAGCCCCACCTTCCTCCTGTACATCTCCAACTTCCGCAGCGGCCGAACGGACTCGCAGCGCTCCCCGCGGATCACGGGCGAGAAGAAGAGCTCCGCGTACGTCCTCACCCTGCGCGACTTCCGAGAAGAGGACCAAGGCTACTACTTCTGCACAGTCACGAGCAACTCCGTGCTGCACTTCAGCTCCTTCGTGCCCGTCTTCCTGCCAGGTCCGGGCGCCGAGCGCGCGGCTCTTGGGGGGGGGGGCTGGGGCGCACCCCTGAACCCATGTTTCACATAGACACCCCGCTTTCGAGCCGCCTAGCGCCCCTGGGGGGCTACTTACACGCTGTTCCCATTTCACAGACGAGGAAACAGGCTACGGTGCGGCTGGGTAGGGACTGCCCAGGTCCGGCCGCCCTGGGCTCGCGTTCAGGAGCGTGTGGGGTCCTGGGCACCGCACTTCAATTCTCTGAGCCCTCGTTGGCTCGTCGGTAAAATGCGGCTGTCGGCCCCACGCCACCTGGGCGCGCCCCAACTGGGGTTGAGCCCCGGGGAGAGGGGCTGACAGAGGGGAACCGGCTCCCGCCTTCCAGACGGGGGCGCCGGGGGCGCTTCCCGGAGCCCAGCCCGCGCCACGAACGGGTCATGGCAGAGCCTGGAGGTCCGCACCGCAGCGTGGAGCGCGGGCAACGGCCTGCCGTTCCTCCGGGGGGAGGCGGCCCCGAGGGCGGAGGCCGCGGGGTGGCGGCGGGCAGGGTGGCCGTCCCGATCCCCAGCCCGGCTAACAGCCACGCGGGGCCCCTGCAGCGAAGCCCACGACGCCGCCCGCGCCGCCGCCCACGACGCCGCCCGCGCCGCCGCCGCCCACCACAGCCTCGCAGCCCGCGCCCCCGCGCCCCGCGGCCTGCCGCCCGACGCCCGGCGGCCCAGGTGAGGGGCGCAGTGTCCGCGGCGGGGGCGGGGCAGGCCGCGGGGCGAGCCCCGTCAGGGCCCGCGCTCATCCTGCAGGTGGAGACGGGGCCGCGCTGTCGGGGTGGGGTGGAGGATCGGGCGCGCTCCTGAATGTCGGTGTCTCCGGTGTGGCCAGTGGACACGAGGGGGCTGCACTTCGCCTGCGCTGTCTACATTTGGGCGCCTCTGGCTGGGGTCTGCGCGGTCCTTCTCCTGTCTCTGCTCATCGTCCTCATCTGCAACCACAGTAAGTCCCCGAGAAGCGCTCGCGCGCGCTGCGCTCCTTGCTCCAAGCAGCCCTTGCGGGGAAGTGGGGCTGAGATGTTGGGGACCCCGAGGTGCCCCGCAGGGCGCGGCACCGCCCGTTTCTTCAAGGAGCTAGTTCGAGGGAAAGACCGTCCCCGACCCCCTTCCACTCTCAGGGAAGTTTGTTGGCGGACAGAGCCCTATCGATCCCCAAGCGGCCGCAGCCGATGTGGTTGATCCGCGCACAGGGTAGTGAGCGCGTAGGTCCCGGCGGATTTCAAACGCCTGCAGGGGAGGGCGTCTCTGGGGCCCGCGACCGGTGCCCACGAGGTCAGGGTCAAAACCACCAAGGGGTGAGGTTTATCTGTGACACCCCCCGTGAAACCCCCATCTGGATTTGTGTCCCCCAGGTGACTGTACTAACCCATGCTCACCCACATCTGTATTTACAGTATTTTTTTTTTTAATTGACGTGAAAAAGGATGGAATAGAAGCCCTCACCTGGACTCTCAAGAGTTCTAACCCTAAAGAAACAGGAAAAGGGAAAGACAAACCACTTTGGGGGACTACGGTGGTGGGGGTCAGTCACTCTACCCCTTTTTCCTTATCCAGGGAACCGAAGACGCGTTTGCAAATGTCCCAGGTGAGTCTGGTCCGGGGCCTGCTACCCCAGCCCGCAGCCCTGGGCTCAGGTCCCAGCTTCCCAGCAGCAGATGGTGGAAGCCTTTCCCAGAGAGGCCAGGCTGTGGAGCCCTGGGGACAGGAAGTCAGCAGAGTGACTGAGCAGAGGCCGCATGGGCGCCCTGGGCTTGGGCTGATGGGGGAGCCGTGTGACCTCCGTAAATCTGCGTCTTTTTCGGCCTAGCAACAAAAAACCCACCTGAAGGATTTTTCTAATTAACCCTAGCTTCTCAAAAGACTGGAGGTCTCTTTATCTGGATAATTCCAGCCAGGTTTTATTTTAAGAAAACTTTTTTTCTACTTGCTTAATCTAGGTTTTTGTTTGTTTGTTTTTGTTTTTGAGAGAGAGAGAGAGAGTGTCAATCTTTTATCACCTAAACTTAATACATAATGGCCTTGGTCCCTCAGTTCCCTGTGCCAATGCAGGGTCTTGATTTGCTGCGAAGGACTGGAGTGGAAGAAAGGGGGCACCAGAGGCAGGGGCAATTCACTGTCTGGCAGCTCCAATGACTGCCCCAATCATGTCCAGCCCAGGATCATTCTGAAATGACCAGGAAAATAACAACAACAAAAACCAGTCCCTCGGTCTCCTTTCTCCTCGCTGAGGCCAAGGCAGCCCTGTGCTAACATCTAACAAGCCCCCACTGTAGGTCCACACGGTGATGAGGTTGCACTCATGATTTCCCTTATCCTCGCAGCCTCCCCATGTGGTAGACACATGGTCCCCCCATCTCACAGATCACGGGTTCAGAGATCAGGAAACCTACCCAAGGTGGAGAGGCACGATTACACTCAGATTACTAATAACAACAGCCACCATCTGAGGAAAGCCTACAGTGTACCCATTACTTGCTTTATATGTATCTTTTTAAATATTTATTTTAAACATATACAGTAGACTCTCCATTAAACAGCACCCATGGGAATTGATAGATGCCAGGTAAGTGTAAGTAGACTCTCATTTACCCTGCACCTATGCCAGATAAATGCCAACCCTTCATTGTAGAGGGACCCATGAGAGAGGAGAAGCCATCCCTTTACAAATACGATTTGAGCACCACTAAAGTTGAATGGAGGGCCTCTTGAATCTCTAAAATGTCAGAGTTCGATTTTTTGCCAGTTGCTTGAGCGTGTCGGTTGCTTGAGTTCCAGTTATCGAAGAGTCTATTGTACTTATATATGTTTAAATATATATAAATACTTGTTTTTGTTTTCAATTTTTGTAACCTTTAAAGTAGTTACTATGACCACTAGTTTACAGATGGGAAAATTGATGCTTAGGACATGTAGTGACCAGTCCAAGACCACAATGCCTGCAAGTAGGAGAGCTGCAACTGCCACCCACAGCTCGGATGACTTCCTGTGGTCAGCAGCCAAGGGACGAGATGGCTGAGGATAAGCTGGTATATTCGCCAGTTCCTTTCAGCAGATGAGAACATTTCAAATTTTATACCTGGGCTTTACACTTGACACTCCTTGATATTTCTCTCTAGGGATCCAAGTTTAACATTTGCACATCATTATTTTTAACACTGGAAATGTAGTGAATTTCCAGTGCATGTATTAAAGGTGACACATCAAAAATAATAGGCTCTTTAAAAGCAGAAAAGAGTTTTTAGCAATTGAAATACTTAGAGTACAATTAGGAACTTTTGGAGGAGAATCATCCTTTCTCTCCATTTTTTTAAGGATTATTTTGTTTAAATGAAGGTGAGAGAGAGGGAGAGATGGAGAGGGCCCAGAGCAGTCTCCATAGTTGTACATCATTAGTTGTGACACTGTTTCATTAGTTTGACACAGGTGGATTTGGGTCCACTTGGAGTGGAACCGAACCGCGGGCCTCCCTCATGGGAGGCGAGAACCTTCGCCACCATCCTGGCATTTACCAGTTGTGCCACAGTTCAGCGTGTGGGTTTGCATGGGCCAGGGTCAGGATTCAATCCCTGGACTTCATAGTTGCAGGGCAAGCACTCAACCTGTTGAGCTATCTCGGCACTACTTATCTCTATCATTTTTTTAAATGCTCACTTTGAAATGAATAACTGAAGATAAAACTCTGCCCTGAAATATTAAGTTATGCAGATTAAACATATCTGAGGAATCAACACACCCTGGTTAACACATTTAGTGATGATTCAGGGCAACTCAGCTTCAACAAAAAGGTTTTGGAGGATGGTGTGTGTAGACATGACACTCATGACAAATTAGCTTATTTAGGAGGTGCTAGCCCATCACTGAATTATCACACATTTTTTAGTATGACATCAAATTTGGGTTGCCACCCTTGGCAACCTTTTAGATAAAGTAGCTCTACTTGGCTGATGGTGGTGGTATGCTCACATCTTCCCCTATTCCAGTGACCCTCCCAGGGGCGCAGAATCAGGTCAACCTCCTTCTCTCGTCTCTGTCCCAAGAAGTAGTCGCACTGGGGTCAGATCCTGGCTCCACCACCTCCTAGTTATGTGACCTTGGGCACATTCTCCTACCTCTCATTACCAGTCCTATCCTTCAGGTTGCTGTCAGGACTAAACAAGATGGCAGAAGTAAGGGACGTAGCAGGCAGCTGAGGTCATTCAGCCAGTCCTGTGCTGCTCCCCAGGGACAAATCCTTAGATCCTTCAAAGGCTGGGAGAGTGGGGAGACCTGGATATGTGCTACATGGCAGTGCAAGGGCTCTTGCCACAATGGCAGTCACCTCTCTTTCAGGCCCTTGGTCAGACCCGGAGGCAAGCCCAGCCCTTCAGAGAGATACATCTAACATGGCGACGGGTCCCTGGACGACAGTCACTACAAGACTCCAAACTGAGAAATCTTACAAGGATAGCAAGTCCTTCCCTTTTGATTTTTTTAGCCTTCCTTATGTATTCATTCTCATTCCAGGTGGGGGGAAGGGTTACTTTTTCTTTATGTCTTTACTTTGACACAAAACTGTATAATGTCTAAGATATACCGTAAAATTTGCACTACCTTTGTGCACACACACTGGGGGAAAAGACAGGCTGTGTTCTCAGACTAGGCTAGTAGAGCTGGTGGGGGCCTCATGACCACTTGGCCTAAACCTCTCCTCCACCCATTTTACTAAAGGAGCAGGCTAACGTCCAAAGATGCAGAGCAGCTCAATCAGGGGCACAGCAAGGCTGCGGTCCTTCTTCCGGAGGCCTCTGTCTCAGTGTGGGGTTCTGTGTCTCACCCTGCAAAGCAGCAAGTCATTTCTCGAGCACCTGTGACAGACTCATTCCTGCCCCTAGAACTTTGAGGTAATGAAACAAGAACTTCTGCCACCCCACAGGGTTCTATAATGTCGTTGAACAGTATCTGAATGTTTAATAATCAAGCATGAAATTGCATAGTCAGTAGGAATTCCTCAAATAAAGTGAACAGGGTGAACTGAATCCCAGAAAAGGAATGACGCAATCTCTAAAGGAAAATCCCGGTGAAGTCCCTAAGTAAAGCCAACATTACTCTCCCAACCCTTCATTGCAGAGGGATCCATGAGAGAGCAGAAGCCATCCCTTTACAAATATGATTTGAGCATCAGTAAAGTCGAATGGGGGTCCTCTTGAATCTCTAAACTTGAGATATGTGAACATGTTGCTGGGATCACCGATGACTTTGTAGTTGGTAAAAGCAGAATTGTTAAGAGAGTGGCAGGCACCACCCCCGGCCTCCCTTCAGCCAGCAGTTGTGAGGGTGTGGCAGAACAGACTCTGTTCTGGGGAGGAGGCTTGCCTAAACTGCTGCCCTACACACGCATTTCCTCTCTTACGGTGTTATACAAGAAATGTGTGCTCACTGGAAGAAAGACCTCAGGTAGATAAGGAGATAAGAATCACCCATCATTCTTTACTTCAGGTATCATCTATGGTTATTATCATGGCATATATTCTTCCTGATTATTTTCTATACATATATGTAAAATATAGTTTGATTTTTTTGTTAAAAAATTTTATTGCACGATGCTTTTTATAAATGCCTTGAATAAATAAGTATTTGTGACGTGTTTTTTTTGTTGTTGTTTTTATTTTTTATTAAATTTAATGGGGTGACATTGGTTGGTAACAATTAGACAGCTTCCAGACGCACAAGTCCACATCACATCACCCACGCATCGCATTATGTGTCCACCACCCAGAATCAGCTCCTCCTCCATCACCATATATCCGGTGCCCACTCCCCCC
>PVKE010027690.1:0-21431 GCA_004027555.1 Craseonycteris thonglongyai | reverse complement strand
CATTTCATTGGCCAGTGCCTCGTAATTAGGAGAGTATGACGACAACCCTGTTAGCAAACAATTATTAAGATGCTCATCGGTAAGTCGAGATCTATATCGTGATTTTATTAAATTCATGTTTGAAAACAAAGATTCGCATAAATACATTGAACCGAAAAACAATTTGATTTTATATGCCGCTTTTTTTTAAAATGGGAACCTTTCTTTGTCGACTATGCTCCATAAGTCCTCTGATACTAAGGATTTTAGCAAAATATCGTTCTTAAGGTTCAAAATTTCTAACTCTAGCTCTTCTGCTTTCCCCTGAACAAGGTCTGCAATACATGCGGCTAGTTCTATTACATTCATTTGGCAAGTAAAAGGATTGATACAGAAGGAGACAATTGGCTCGATATTTGTAAACTGCAGAAATCTCTCTTCAAACTGTTTTTGAAGCACTTGCAGGGTCTCAATAAATAAAGACACGTTTAATTCATTGTTACCTAGCATTTTCCTCATATATGGGAAGTGCACGAGAGACTTGATATGCAGATGTGATATCAACAAAGTCAATTTTGCTTTCAATGAGTTTACAGAGCTTATCATTTCAGCTATATTTTTGTCTTTTCCCTGCAACTCCAAATTGAAAGAATCTAATTTTTCCATGGTGTCAGCAAGAAAACCCAAATCCACTGACCAGCAAGAGTCTGTTAGTTCATCCTAATTTCTATTTTTATCATGTATAAATGTTTTTATTTCTTCAATTAAGTTCACAAATCTTGTAAGAACTTTAACTTTACTGAGCCAACGTACTTCAGTATGCAGGATGAAATCGTGTTCTTTATCTTCAGTATCTTCTAACAGGGCCTTGAAAAGTCGGTGTTGCAATGGAGCTGCTGGAATAGAGTTGATTATCTTTGTGACTATTTTCATAACATGTTCAAAGGGCAGTATTTTACAACACAAAGCATCCTGATGGATAATACAGTGGTAGGACATAAAGTTTGAAAATGATTCATCTGTCTTGCAAAGGGCAATAAATCCTTTGTTTTGACCAACCATTGCTGGTGCCCCATCGGTAGTTATCACAGACAACTTATGCAAAGGCATGTTGATCGACCTGGCGTATGTTCTGAAAGTTTTATAAATATCCTCACCTCTCATCTGTCCTTTCATTGGTAATATTTGCAACAGCTCCTCTTTTACTGTGAAGTTACTAAATACCATTATCACCCTAACTACCAACTGTGCGGTATCTGATATATCTGTTGACTCCTCAAATTGCAGAGAGAAGCAGTCACATATTTCCAAGTCAGTCTTGAACTGAGTTTGCAAGTCTTTTGAAATTGCGTGTATTCTTCTTGTGACTGTGTTATTTGACAACTGTAGGTCTGGTATCGCCGACATAATCTCACACTTGTTAGAATATTCCTCAAACAATCGGCAGCAGTCAGAAATGCTTCTTTGAACAATTCACCATCCTGGAAAGGTTTTTTCTTCTTTGAGAGCATGTGAAAAATTTTGAAAGAAGCAATGGTTGCCTTTTCAGATTTTTCCACATGTCTAGTGAAAACAGTCTGTTGAGTAGTTAAACTTCATTTTAGTTGATTTATTTTTTTCTTTCTTACTTCAGATTTAAGTGGATAATTTGTATCAAAAGTGGTATGACTTGTCCAACATTATGTTTTTTCGGCACTTCAATACTACTGCCACACAATAGGCAAATGCATTGACCTTTTAAATTAATGAAACAATATGATTCCTCCCAGTCTGTGTTAAAATTATAGGTTCGTTTTCTCTTATTTGGTCCACTCATTTTAGGACTAAAAAAATAAAAATAAAAATAGTTATAGAACTACAATATCATATCAAATTGCCACCATAATAATAGATTTCCTACCTCGCTTTTAGTTCATTTAAAATCGAATATATCAAAACACTGTGATCCTAGCTAACCGTCACGACCCGATCAGTCCAGCAACCGCAATCAAAATGGCAACGTGGCGTCTCCCGGTTGGGGGGAGGAGAGTTTAAAGAGCGCAGCGGCTAAACAAGACGCAACATGTACAAAGGCGAAAGCTAGGGAAAAACTTATACATACGATATCGCGAACATACCAACGAATATAATAAACCTGTCTAGATACTCAAACAATATTTTAAAATTCTAAGAAATGTATAAAAATAAATTATAGTTTTACTTAGTGTTTATGAAAAACTTCTGATGCAGTCAAATAATGGCGGGCGCACACAAATTGGGCCGTGGGTGCCATGGCGCCCGCGGGCATGGCGTTGGGAATCCCTGCCCTAGAGGAAAGAACTTGAATTTCCTCTATCTGTAGTTTCAATAAGGAAAAGTATTCTACACCCAGAGAGTTCTTAAGAAAACTATTCTATAATTTCAGAGAAATCATACAAATAACAAAATAGAGTGAATCATTTACAAATCAAGGCAAGAACCTAGTTGCTAAAATTAAGATATTAAATGTTTTTTGCTTGAAGACAAGAAACAAAAAATTTGTTGTCATTATTATTATTATATTATTATTATTGTCATAATTACCATCTGATATCTTATAAACTGTATTCTCTACTACATCTCCAGTAACACTGCTGCATTTTGAGATACTGAATTTTTCCTTTTTATCTTGATTGTAGACACTGTGTTAAGAAATCTTTACTCTCATAACAATGAGAGGTAGACATTAGGATCATATCTGATTTACAAATATGACCTTTGAGACACAGTGTTCAGACAAAAATCCTGAGGGTATGATGGTCTGATGAATAAATAAATGAGTAGGTGAGTAAATTCACTATATGATTTTCCCTGTCAGAAACATTACTCAGTCCTACACAGTGTGATGTTTGGAAACTCTTAAAACTACAGTTCTATGAAGGAGTTGAAAGAGCAGTAATACTGACCTGACTCAAAGTTGTTGTCCAGTGCCATTACTGAACTAAACTTAAATCAATCTTTAGACCTGTGCCAGACTTTGGCCTGTGTAGGCACAGGAAGAAGAGAGCCAAAGATTTGAATACAAGAGCTATCAAGGTCTCAGCACACAACTACACTTAGTTCTACAGAAATTAGTGACTGTAGTGAGTTGATACAAGTGTCCTTGTCCCACATTCAGAACACTTATCACTCTGATTCTTGAGTTTCACAAAGTATGTAGGCAGGATGTCAAAATTAAAATAGCTGAGATTCTCCCCAGGCCTGAGGATAAAGGGGAAGGTTGAAGTTTTCATTTCTTCTGTCTCCTGCATAGAAAACAACTCTATTGGACCAGTTGAGTAAATAAATAAATGGGCACATTAATTAATCCAATGTCCCTGACAAACTTTCTAAATTAACATTTGCAATTTTCATGGCTTAATTTAAATGCACTTATTAGTTTCCTATAATTACACTGATTAATTTTCTAATTTCTGTCCAACTTTGCTTAGCCTCAGACATCTTAGTGTCTACAACTCCTTCTTTCCAGTCAGTATTCCTTGGGCTAGCAATCATAAAAGGTACTATTTATTGATCATTGTAATTATTTGAAGCACTTTGAAATCTAGACACCATATGTTTTAAAAGTCTTATTTCCCATTACAACCAACCCCAGCATACCTACAGCCTACTGATTCCAAAATATTCATGCTCTGACACACAGCCTCACAACTTCTCACCCAAGACTTTTGCTCACGTGAGTTCTTTGTTGACCTCCAACTGTTCACGAGATAATCTGAGGCCCTCTTGTCCCATTCCCAAGGGACCAATATGTGAAAGCTAAAAGGAGTTGACCTCATTGCCTTTATCAATCTTGGTCACAGTCACCTGTCATTCAGATAGACCACCATTGACCATATACTTTATGAAAATGCTCTCTGCTCATGAAAACCCTTACATACCATGGTGAACACTTTAAATTACCAGTGAGTAAATAATACAGACATTTATTAGTTCTACATTCAGGGTTACATCTTTTTCTACCTAAGCAGTACCATTTTAGAAACATATTTTAAGAGGAGACTGTGACTTAAATTACACATCTATAGTGCTTCATCTCCAGTACTACTGCAGCATTTTGATATGCAGGGTTGTCCCTTCTTTAGTCCTGATTATAAGAAACATGGTAAAAAGATCTCTACTTACATGAAAGCAGTACAGCTGACACTTCCTTTATACCAAATTAATAGGCTAGATAGCACAATAGAGGCAAATTACAGGACTAAATTAACTTGGTATCACATCTGAATCCAGACATATCTCTTGCATATCCTACAGTAGTTTGGGAGGAAGAAAGGAGGGGGAGAGAAGCATTGCTATTTAATGATGATGATGATGATGATGATGATGATAATGACGATGATGATAATGATGATGACGATGATATTAACCAGTATGATTTTTGGCTTCTGAACTAGATATTTTAAGTTAAATATCATTATGATTATATATTATATAACATCATTTTATTGTTGAATTAAAAATTTCACTAATGGAAGTTAACTAATAATACTGAACTACTCAACTATGACTTCATAGTTTTATTCAAATATGTGGTACTACCCAAAATGGCCTACCCTGGTATTCAATGATCCAATTTTCTGTGGATAGAAATAATAATAATGTTTTAGTATATAAATTATTGTGGTTTCTGATTATAAATAACTGGAAATTTGATAATTAGTGATTCTAAAATCTAGTTAAGTTACTTTAAAGTATTTTAAAATACTATACCAACTTAAAAAAATCTAGTGTCCAATATTAAAATAATAGCTCTATAGAGATTATTTCCATTGTCTATGGGATTGTGTATTTTTTTGTTTTGCTTTAAATTTTTCTTTAGGTATGTAGTTTAGATAAACTTTCTTCAGCCTCCTAAATATAGTAGAAGGCAAAATATAAACTTTAAGAAGAGATTCTAAAATAAAACAAGCGACTTTAAGAAAAAAACATGAATTAATTAGGCTCGCATTATCTTAGAAAAAAAAGAGAGTAAAATCCTATGACAGCTTATGTATTTGTCAAAATAACATAGGCAAAAAAAGAGAATTTGACCTAATTGGGGGGTTTTTGTTTGTTTAAACGCAGGCGTTATATATATGAAAATATGAATGAACATTCTTATGGTTCTGGATTCACTGAAGGTAGAAATACAAATAATAGAACATCAGAGAATATTACTAGTTGGTTTCACAAAATAATTTAACATGAATTAAGAAGGAAAATCTAAAATATAAGCTTTATAAGTAAAGGAATTTTTTTTTTTTTTTTGCCTAGTTTGTTTTCTCCTAGCTCTCCAGTTGAAAAGAGTGTCTGGTGGATTAAAGCAATAACTATTTGGTAACAGAAGGAGTAAAACAAATATATTTAATTGTTATAATACATGAGGTCTGACAACTAAGTTTGCGAACTCATCCTAGAAAACGTGCTAAATACCTCATTGCTGAATATCACTACAGTCACCTTTGAAGCATTCCCCTTGAGAAGCTTGCACCAAAGTCAGCACTTAGTCTACCCATCAAGATGGGTGGGGGGGGAGTAGGAAGGGGGAAATCAAATATACGGTGATGGAAAGTGAGCTGATTCTGGATGGTGAGCATATAATGTGATGTATAGACAATGTAATGTAGAATTGTACACCTGGAAATGATGTAGTTGATATCAATTAATGTCACCCCAATAAATTGAACAACAACAACAAAAAATCAATTTTGAGATTCTTTTCCTGGAATGGCCATCAGAGTCATCGTCATTTTACTCTTACTATTATTTTATTTTATTTTATTTTTGTCATTTTACTCTTGATGTCCTAAATGTCGTCAAAATATCTTTCTTTCAAAATTTTCTGTTATTCAGGTAAAAAAAAAAAAGTTATTGGGAGCCAGATCAGCTAAGTAGGGAGGTTGTTTCAATATAATTATTTGTTGACTGGCTTAATACTTTCTCACAGACAGTGCCCTGTGAGCTGGACATTGTTGTGATGCAAGAGCCATGAACTGTTGGCAAAAAGTTCAGCTTGTTTTCATCTAACTTGTTCACACAGCTTTTTTAGCCCTTCCAAATAGTCAACTTCATTGACTGTATATCCAGTTGGTACAAATTCATAATGAACAATACCTCTGATGTGAAAAAAAAGGTGAGCAACATTGTTTTGACTCTTGATTTGGACTGATAGATGTATTTTAGTCTTGGTGATTTCGCTGACTTCTATTGTGCATTTTGCTGCTTTATTTTAGGGTCATATTGGCATACTCATGTTTCATTACTAGTAATAACAGGCCCAAAATATAATCTTACCTGTTCAAAAGGTCTTGGCAAACTTCCACTCTCCTTTACTTTTGTTTATCTGTGAGATCCTTCAGCACCATTTTTGTACACACATTTCTTATGCCAAGATTTTCAGTTAAGATTTTCCTAACTCTTTCTCTATTGATGTTTACTTGGTCTGTTATGCTTCTCAGAGTCTGCCAATGATTTTGATGCATGATTCAATAAATTTTTGCAATATCTTCATTAGTTTTGTTTGTTATTGGCTACTCTGATCTCTCTGTATCAGTGACACATTCTCTTCCCTCAGAACAATGTTTAATCCATGTGTACACTACCATTTTCCTCATGACATTATTCCCATAAACTTGAACTAATGTGTCCCTTATTTCACTCCCACTCTTGCCAAATTTAATAAGACATTTAATGTTTATTCATTGTTCTAAGTCAAGCTCCAACATTCTCATGAAGGCACACAAAAGCATACAACAACAATAGTGAACACCATTCAGCAAGACACTGCCACATGTTGATACAAACACAGCTCTAAGATACTAATATCCCAATGTTATGAAACTCTACCAAGTTGTTTCTATAGTGCTGCCAATGTAAGTGTATAGTTTAAAGTTTGTGAACTTACTTGTCAGACCTCGTATAATTAAAAAGTGAATGTATTATTAGAGAAGATGCAAAAAATATGATTTAATGAGAAGTTTACCAGAGAAATACATATCACTTTAGATATTTTTCTTTTTACTTTGCTATGCATGGTTAATTACACTTTTCTGAAAATCTACATATCATATGACTCAGCAATCCCTCTTCTGGGTACCTACCCAAAAAACTTGAAAAGCTTAGTTGGAAACATATATGTACCCCAATGCTCATTGCAACACTGTTCATGGTGGCCAAGACATGGACTGACATTACCTTGATTCAAAAAAATGAGTTCCTAATTCACATTGTTAACTGTGACTATTAATGTGTTGTGACAAATGCATAAGTTAAAATTGTATTTATATATTTTACTTTATTCTAATGTATGTCATACTTTGTTAGACTCGGTTATTTTCTCACTTAAGTAACTCAGTAAGCTACCTAATTCTAATAGAAATTCTCTGAATAGCAGACTTATTGAAACAGGCAAGTCTTTAAAAATAAAAACCCTTATGTGGTTTCTAATGGTTGAAACTAAAATTTTTTTGTGGTTAAACACATAAATTTTTACATTGAAAATACATGGATTTATACCGGAACTTTCAGACAATGTGACTTTACCCAAACAACTTATAAACACTAAATCTTCATATACTCATTTATTAAAAATATGGATAACATCATGCTAAGTATTTTTTAAATATATTTTTATTTATTTTTATTTTTGACAGAGAGAGAGAGAGAGAGAGACAGAGACAGAGACAGAGAGAGAGCTGAAATGGGGGAGCTCCCAGTTCAGCATATGGTTCCGCACGGGCTGGGGCCGGGATTTGATCCCCGGTCCCCGGCTCTGCAAAGTGAGCGCTTAACCCACTGAGCCATCCTGGCTTCCCCTAAATATTTTTTTGTGAAAAATAAATAAGATTATGTATATTGGGCACATATTAAGAATTTCATAAGTGGTGCATTATTAAAGGTTTTTCGTCAATATAAAAAGATGTATTTAGTTTAAATATCTGTCACCATTAATCAAAATTAACTAAAAATGGATCAAAGATACCATTATAAGACCTGAAGAAATAACTTACATAGAGAAAAACATGGGCATTAATCTTTTGAACCCTGAGTTTAGAGAGAATTTCATGAATTTAACCTCAAAGTTAAGAGAATTAAAAGCAAAACATAAGTGAATAAAACATTAAACTAAAAAGCTTCTGCCCAGCAAAGGGAACCGTCAATTGAAAAAGAAAAAGAACCCAGTGGGAGAAGATATTTGCAAAAAAACACCTCTGATAAGAGGATAATATCCAAAATAAGGGAAGCCGGGATGGCTCAGTGGGTTGGGCGCTCACTTTGAAGCGCCGGGGACCAGGGATTGAATCCCGGCCCTGGCCCGGGCAGAACGGTATGCTGAACTGGGAGCTCCCCTAGTTAAGTTCTCTCTGTCTCTGTCTCTGTCTCTGTCTCTCTCTCTCTCTCTCTCTGTCAAAAAAAATAAATATATTTAAAAAAATCCAAAGTATATAAAGAACTCATACAACTCAACAACAACAACAACAATAAAAAAACAAAACAATCCAATCAAATAATGGGCGGAGTACTTGACAGACACTTCTCCCAATAAGACATAAAAACAGCCAAAAATATATGAAACAATGCTCTTCACTAGCAATTGAAAAAATAAATTGAGATACCACCTCACACCTGTTAGAATGGCGATAATCAAGACAAGGAATAAAAAGTCTTAGAAAGCTGAGGGGAAAATGGAACACTCATATAGTGCTGGTAGGAATGAAATTGGTATAGCCACTGTGGAAAACAGTACGGAGATGCCTCAACAAATAAGAATAGAACTACCATATAACCCAGCAGTCCCTTTGTGAGCATCCACCCCTCACCCCCCACAAAAAAAACAAAACTGAAAACCTTTATTTGTAAGATATGTGTACCTCTATATTTATTGCAACATTATTCACAATGCCCAAGACATGGAAACCATTAAAGTGACCTCCAATAGATAACAGAATAAAGATTTGGTACATATATTAAATAAAATACTGCTGAGCCATAAAAAAACAATTACTTAGCCATAAGAAATGATGGAACATTGCCATTTGTGACAACATGGTTGGATCATGCTAATTGAAATACTCTTAAGTTAGAAAAAGTCCAGAACCCCACATATTATTTTACTCAGATATTTGATATAAAAGCAACAAATTAACAAGACAAGAAAACAAACAATAACTTACAGACACAGGCAACACTTTAGTGGTAACCAGCGGGTAAGGAGGCAGGTGATAGAAGACAGTAAAGAGGGTGAGGGAAAGAAAACTGGCTTCACAGTATGAACACACAGTGCAATATATAGACAATATATCATGAAATTGTACACTTGAAACCTATAAAATTTTACTAACCAATGTCACTCTAATAAATTTAATAAAAATTTTAAAAAGATGTATTCAATTTATATTTGTTAAGCATCTACAATATACTATTCTTGGTGTTATAAAAATAAATAAAATGGTTTTAATTTTCTACTTTTATAGAGCATTTCTTCCTTTGAAAGAAAATACACAAATAAAAATTAATAAGAACAGCACATAGTGAGTTAGATGGTCTTTAATACTGTGGTGAAAATAAAGCAGAAATCATCATGCAGGCCTTAGTAGAGGACGAGTATAATCAAGATTTTAAATGAGGTAGATAAATAAAGCTTCACTTAGAATGTGATACTTATAGACTTGTATACTTGAGACTTATATAATTTTACTAATCAATGTCACCCTAATAAATTTAATAAAATTTTTATGTTACAAAGAAAATGTGATATTTTAAAATATGTATTTTCCCAAGTTCATATATCCATCAAAACATAAAATTTTGGATATAAAAAATTGCTTATACTATTTTACTTTTTATTGTTTGAAAAAATATATGTCCAATATAAATTATTACATATTTACTACTATACCACATTGGCCAACTTAATTTGTACACAAGCAAACACTCATTATATTTATATGTACATATATATATATAATATATTGTGTGTGTTTATGAATTTTTATCTATATTCATAATTCATACATGTATACATCTTCATATACTCTTAATTTTATATGTGTCTAATATTTTTCACAAACTTTTTTATTGTTTTAAAATTTTATTTTATTGTTTGAGAAAAGGTGAGAGCGAGAGAGAGAGAGAGAGAGAGAGAGAGAGAGAGAGAGAAACAGAGAGAAGGGCCCAGAACAGTCTCCGTAGTTCTACAATGTATATCATCAGTTGTGACATAGTTTCATTCCTCACAAGTAAATGTGGGGTCCCACAGGGTGGGAACCAAACTGAGGGCCTCTCACATGAGAAATGAGAACCTTTACTACAGAGCCATCCCTGGGGATATCAGTTGCTCTACAATTTAGCATATGGGTTTTCATAGATCAGGGCCAGGATTTGATCCCCAGACCTCATGGTTGCAAGGCAAGCACTCAACTTGCAGAGCTATCCCAGCATCCCCTACAAACATTTTTGAATGTTGCTTCAGGAACGAGCAACATGGTTTTATGTTTTAGCTTAGTGTTCCTAGGTAAAGTCGTTCTCTGAAAGTAAGTAGTGTCAGCCTTTTTTCATTAGCATTAAGAAAGTTCTAGATGTGTAACGATACATACAGTAGATACAGGGAGGCCTAGTACTGTTATTATTTGAAAAGAAAAATTGTACTGGGCTTTGAGCATTGATAAAATGGAAGGATGACAATCATTTGAACCAAGTATTGAAGGCCTAGAACAAAAGTAAGCTCAAAGTCATTGGGAATGGCAGAAAACATCATGGAAAATATTATCAAGTCAGTCTAATTCAGGATAAAGTTTATGGTATTAAAAACAGAGGATGAAAGAAAATCAAGAAGACTTTTTTAGTGCATTGAGCTTTATCTCAGACATCAGTCTTTTGTATAACTTCCACTGAATCTTTTAAGCCAAGGACTGACCAGACACCATCCCCAGAGGCTACTGCTCCGCACAGCCCAACCCATCCCATGCCTGACAAATGGAGGGGAGGAGGTCTTGACATTCGTTATCAAATGCAAAAGCTTATTGGATAATTGTTTTTGTTTTTTGCTCAATACAAGAAAAACACGTCTGTTCTTTCAAATTAGTAAAAATTGAAAAAGAAGAGGGAATCTAGATGGCATATTTTGTTCATAATAACATCATCATCAGCATTTTGCTTAGCAACACAGGTTTAATTATGTTACTTAATGCAGTAGGTGAGATTGAGGAGTAAGGTCTTCTGTTGAATTAAAACCAATTGACTCCAGAACACATCCTTATATTGAAGAAAAGAAATAACACGACCTTTGAAGCTATCAAAGTTATAAAGCTTCCTTTAAAAATATAATTTCCTCTTGTGGAAATTTGATTGATCACTTCTTAAGCAGGCTGTCAGCGAATGTTATAATTTTCCAATAATTTGGACAGGTCTCATTTAAAGATAGAGATTGTTGTTCGGGAAAAAGTGGTGGAAACGTTATTTGCAGCCCCAGGTAGGAAAAGGAATAATTTTCAATTTATATGCAAAAGAACAAATATGTATAATCCATTCCTTCTGGATCAATTAGTTAAAAAGTAAGAGTGTGAGAGAGACTGGTTTAACAACAATATATTCTATGAATAATATTGATGTTTTTAAAAGGGAGCTAACTAATTGGTCATATCAGTACTTTGTCAGCCTAGCAGGTTACGAATGAGTTGTGCCGTGTACCTAATTAAAAAGCATACAAGTCAAAGCTCAGGGAAGACAATGTGAGTGGAACATTGGAGTATATTCTTGAATATGTATTTGGAGACTTATTAGACAGGACTAATTCAAACATTGGATTGGCAATAAAGGAGAATATTGATTCTAGTTGTATTTTCCATTGTATTTCTTGGTAAAAATAATAAATACACTATTCTTAATTTTTAATTGAAAATGTTTAGAGATTTGTTTTATTGTTTTTGACAGAGACAGAGAGAGCGGGGAGGGACTAGAGCAGTCTCCATAGTTGTAAGTCATTTGTTTTAGACAAAGTTTCATTCCACACTGGGCGGGGGCCTCGCAGGACAGCTGGGCTGGGAGTCTCCAGCGTAGGAGGCATGCCCCCTTAAGCCAGGGGCTGAACCGGGGGCCAAGAACCAAACTGGGGGCCTCCCACATGGGAAGCACACCCCAGTTCAGCATATGGGTCCACATGGGCTGGGGCCAGGACTCAATCCTTAGCCCCTAGAATTGCAAAGAGAGTGCTCAATCAGCTGAGCCATCCTGGCTTTCCCCATAATTAAATTTAAATAAAGCTTTTTTTTGCTTAATGTTTATTCAAGCATATTCTCTGCCTGTCTCTCTCTCTCTCTCTCTCTCTCTCTCTCTCTCTCTCTCTCTCTCTCTCTCTCTCTTGCTTCTCTCTCCCCCCATCTGTCTCTCCTCCCCTCTATTTTATACAAACACAAATTAAACATTAAGTTTGCACTTGAAAAGGGTGTGGGGGCTGGTCAAATATACGGCTATGAAAGAAAAAATAACACTGGGTGATGAACACACAATGCAACGCATAGATCATGTATTGAGCCCCCCCCCACCAAAAAAAACAAATAATAAAATTTATTTATAAAAAATTGTATATTTATTTTTATGTTTAAACTTTGATCACCTTCAAAGTACTCTCCATTTGATGCAATACACCTATCAGGATGCTTTTCCTGCTGCTCAAAAGTTTTTGAACTTGTCAATTTTGATGCTGTTTTTTTGTTCTAAACTTGTCAATTTTGATGCTTTTGTTGTTTTTTTGTTCTGTTTCACCACTTACACGTTGGCAAAATGTATCCCTTTGAGTAGTCTGTCTTTCTCTCTCTCTCTCTCTCTCTCTCTCTCTCTCTCTCTCTCTCTCTCTCTCTCTCTCTTTCTTTCTTTCTTTTTTTTCTCCAGGAATCAAAAAACATCATTTAGAGCAAGGTCAGGTGAATAGGGAGAGTGGGGTATGGGGGTCATGTCATTTTTGGTAAAAATTGGCTGAACACTCAGCCAGGTGTGGGCATGTGCTTGTCATGTCACATGCTCTTCATGTAAATCACCCATAATGAAATGAGCAAAAGTGTTGAAAGAGTCTCCAAATAAATGTACCGAAGCTGAAGTCAGCTTCTCACAACACCACCAGTTGGTACACTGACACAGGTGGGTTTCTGGAACACTCACTTTATGCGGGAAGCCTGTACTACAAGGGGCCCACACTCTGGGATATAATTATAGTTTTTTGTGGGTTCCCCCTTGTAAAATTGTATACATGAAACATATAATTTTACTAACCAATGTCACCTCAATAAATTTAATAATGAAAAAAATAAACAAACCCAATGGATAAATAAAGTGGAAAAAACTTGTTTCAGCATTTATACAGTTGAATAATACTGGTATAATACAATCTCACTTATTCATATGCAAACACCAGGCAGTTTAATTGTTGCAGAAAGCATCTTTACAGTATAATGAAAAAGCAATTTTTACTATATAGTCATCAAATGGGAAAAATGCAAGTCTGGAGATAAATAGAAAAATAATTATTGTGTTATGGATAACTTGAAACATTCAATGGCTTTTAAATTCTATAGAAAGAAAAAATCCTCATAATTTTTATCAAAATGGCTTCAAAATACTCTGAAATCCAGCATTGTTTTCTTGATGTCTACTCTTTCTTCTTAATATTTGTCCTCCCCTAAATAGATACGTTCACCCATACCACACTATGCTCATTCAAGATCTCTTTCTGCTTTTTTCATGAGTGTGGCTGATGTGTGGAGTAGGTAGGAGGGTGGGTATAATAATAAACAAATATTTATAAAAATTGAGGAAAACCTGGCTAGATTTAACGTCTGAAACCAGTGGGTGGCATAAACTACTCTGTAGCTTTAGTTATCTACCTTGTGTGGTACTAATACATTTTCCACTAACTTGTAAGATCCTTGTATATTTCTGCCATTGCTTATGGCCTCACAAACCTCAGCTAAATTTCAAGAAAAGCTTGCTTAATTAAAATAACAATAAACTCTGGGAATAATATCAACTAGAGATGCTATAGTTTTTTAAGAAAACAAAGTTTTGTAATCACAATGACTTGGAGTTGGAGTTCTTATTACAACAGTTACTTGATATGTGGGAAAATAGCTTGTCTTCATTTATAAAAGTAAAAAAACAAACAAACAAAAAAAACCCTGAGTGATTGTTGAGAGATAATTAAGATGTGTTAAAATGCAAAGGAATCATTAATTAAGAAAAAATTACAAAAATGATGACATTTAATTTAGCCTTTTTTTTAATCCTTCTTAGCAAATTCAGACGGACAAGAGTATCAAGATGCATTTTACTTGCAATTATTAACAATTAGCTGGATCATATTCACATGACACTAACTAATGATACAAGAAAAATTTAGGACTTTAAAAAGCCTTGTATATTTTGATGCGTTTCAATAATGAGATGAGTTTTAGGATAGGTTTTCACTTAATTCCAATCTATTGTCCTTGGTATTAAACATATTGTATGATTAAGATCCATTAAAGTGATTCAATTATATTTTTGTCATACCTCCTCATGGCTTACTTTCTATAAGAGTTACACATTCTTGGAAGACAGCTAAAGGTTTGCAGAGAAGCAGCATGCATTCTGAAATGGAATCTTATTAAATATACTTGTATTTGCTGTTAAAAGAAAGTACACTTTCAAATGTCTGCATATTAAAGGTATATATCTAGGAGCACTATTATTATTTCCTCATGGCAATGTTAAATTAAGTGGTTATATTCATAAATAATCGTCAGAGTGCTTCCACAAGCATCAGACCATAACAACTGTAGGAATTCAGTAGGGAAGCTGCGATTGTTCCCATTTCAGGTGTGAAATGAACAGAGTAGTTTCATTTATGTAAATAATCATTTGCTAGAAAATACAGTGGTAACAAAGCAGCCCAGGCTTTCAATAAGTTTAAAATTGAAATAGAAAGAAGATATACTTAGAATATATTAGGCAGGCGTGAATAAAGTCACCTTCCTCTAGACTACTTTTTATGCACAGTGTTGTGTAACAGAAAAATTTTCTTCACCTAATGCTTTTTTTCCCCAAGAAATTAACCTCATCTTGTGTTTGGGATTCTTTTATTCCAGCTTTTTAATTTTTAAATTTTTCTTTCCTTTTTTCTGGCATTTCCTTAATTTACATCATTTAATGTCTTACTAAATTCCCTTTCTCCTGCAACAGGCCAATTTTGAATAGTGTCGTGTTTTCTGTGATACCATATGTGATTGAAAAACACTTATGTATGTATAGTATATCATGATGTGCACCTTCAAGTATTTTGCTTTAGCAGCATTTTGCATTCAAAATACCCAAATTGGGTATAAACATTTCAGAGACCATATTAATTCTTCAAAATTTTATGTCTATCTATTCATTAATCTACCTAGCTACATATCTTTGTATCTATATATAACAGAAGTTTTGTTAATTAACAAATAATTTTAAAATTATGTTTTTGTGTATGAAATGGATAATACTGAAAAAGAATGTTTGGTTAGAAATAAAGTAAGGATTCCTCCACTTTTCCTAAACTAGACATCAAAATCTCACAAGTACAATAATTTATACCATTGAGCAGTCTGGCTCTTCAGTTTTGGAAGGCACTCATTTTTTATTCAGCTACAAAGCTTGCTGCTTTCATCAGAATAGTGCTATTTTCCTGTAATGAGCTCTTCAAACCGTTCACTCTTTTTCACGTATAATGGTACTCCCTGTGATATCAACAGGTTTCGGATCAACAGGTTATGTACATTTGAGCATGCCCTCTTCTCTATTTGCTAGAGTTTGTTTTAAGAATTGCTACCTGGGTGAGTGCCTTTGAGCTAATAAGACTGTGCACAGACTTTTTAAGAGGACATCTGGGTTTCCTGCATTCTTTTGTTCCATTGGGACAATTGGAATTGTCACTGTTTCTCACAGCCAGATGTAATGGGGTCTCCTCTTTCCAGTACCAGTACTCTGAGCTGGGAGCCTGGCATGAATATGGGGACGCTCTTTCCTCCAAGTTAATCTCCATGGCAAAATATGTCTCCTGATTCTCCACCACCACATGGAGATTTGGGACCAGACTGTTTCACATTTCTGCCCTGCCTACCAATCTCAGCATGGCTTCTTCTTTACATTCTTAGTTATAAAACTTCCATTCAGTTAGACTGCAGATAGTTCTCCAGGTGAATTATTTTATAATTTAGTTGTAATTTTTATGTGTACACAGAAGGAAGTAGGCACAGTATGTATCTACATTGCCATTTTGAATTTCTAAATTCACTTTTTAATTTGTCTGAATTTTTTAACAATACAATAAAACAAATAAATAGCAAATAAAATAAATAACAAAAATTGGTTTTATGTATTTTTACTAATCAAACACCACTATGTTCCTTAAAATGAAAGGTAATTGAGCCTTTACTCTGTGTGTGCTTATTATCCAAGTGTAATTTCAAACAATACATTATTATAATACAAATTCTTTGTTCTAAAGAGTCATGATTTTAGAGAAATGAAAATCTTCTATGATCTACATGTGATAATGCTGTAATATTTTTGTGATGCCAAGTAACTGGCATACACACTACTACTCCCCTGTGCAGCGCTCACGTCAGAGACTTTAACTCATCATTGTCCTCTCCAGTGCTGAGTCAATCCAAAGACTCAAGAATTAAAACAGAGTAGGCTTGCCAACCAGTGTTAATTAATCAGTTTTGACAAATAAAATGAACATTATTTGACCTCTCTTAGATAAAGATCAATTTAACATAAAACTACTTGCTCGCCTTCTTTCTTTGTGCTTAGTTAATTTCATTTACTG
The DNA here is from genome assembly GCA_004027555.1 of Craseonycteris thonglongyai. Lineage (NCBI taxonomy): Eukaryota > Metazoa > Chordata > Mammalia > Chiroptera > Craseonycteridae > Craseonycteris > Craseonycteris thonglongyai. The sequence goes on along the minus strand of PVKE010027690.1, from coordinate 4,615 downwards.
TATTCCTTATCTCTGACTGGTTAATTTTTTATCATTTATATTCCTATTTTATGTTTTCTTTCTCTTTTTTGAAATTCTCACTAAGCATCATTATAACCAGTGTTTGGAACTCTGTGTCTGATAGGTTGCTTGTTACCATTTTGTTTAGTTTATTTTTTTATTTCTGAAGCTTTATTCTGTTCTTTTATTTGGGTTACCGGTACGTTTCTTTGTCTCCCCATTTTGGCTGCCTCCCTGTGTTTGTTTTTATGTATTAGGAAGAGATATTATATCTCTCAGCTTCATAGAGTGGTCTTCTGTAGTGGGTGTCTTGTCAGGCCCAGGGGTACGGTCTTCCTAATCACCTGAGCTGGGTGCTCCAGATGTGCCCATGTGTGTGTGTTATGTGTACAACACTATTCTAGTTGAGCCTTGGTTGCTATTTGCCTGTTAGCAGCAAGGACTGACCCTCAGCCTGATTAGTTTTTCAAATAAGCCATGACTACATTGAAGATGCTAATTGTGCAGGACCTGACCCTACAGAGTAGGAGTCACTTTAGCAGGGCTCTGGTGCCAGCCACATCTGTTCTTTGGGTGTATTGTCCACTGAGGAGGTCAAATAATGCTCTGGCTTGGTCCAAAGCTGGCCACCAGTCACGCCAACTCCAGGGCTCCCCGGAAGATGGTTCATTTCGGGCCAAGTTCAGTATTTAGCCACAGCCCAAGTCCTTACAGAGGCCATCTGACATAAACCACAAGGCAATCTGTAGATGGTAGTTTTCTTTTCTGGGTTTAGAGGTCCATGGAGAGGCCAACTATAAACCAAGGTGGGATGCTGCTGGTGTTGGGGTTGCAGCTGCTCAGCAAGACGTATGGAACATGCATAGGTCAGATATTTCTTGTTGGGGTTTTGTGAGCCTTTAAGAGATTTTAGGAAAGTCTTTAGCATGACCAAAGACAGGCTAGTTGTATGGTAAATCTACTGGATGCAAGTTGTGCGGGGCAGAGTCTCAGGGAGTCACCAGGGTGGAGTAGCTAAACGATGTTAGCTAGTTGGATGGAGACTCAGATATGGTGGCCTCCTACAAATGCACAGGGGAGAACTCAACAAATAAACAGTGGGTTTCTTCAATACTTTTTTCTGGGAGAAATCTGCCACTACAGCCCTCACCTTGAAGCTAAACAATTCAGTTCCTCCCAGTATGTCCTGTCATCTTTAAGTTGCTTTCCCACCACTGGAGCTTAGAGCAAGAGAGAGTCTGTCAGTGAGTAAGTATGGATGTGGGCTTTTTAATGGGAACACTTGGGAATCTAGCTACCCTTTGTCTCTCCCAGCCACAATGTCCGCTAGTTTTCAGCTATTCCATGTTTCTGAGCTTCCTATTAGCCTCAAGGTGGCTTCTTCTGTATATCCTTAGTTGAAAGGATTTGGTTCAGCTAGACTTCAGGCAATTCAATGGTGATTGTTCTGTAGCTTAGTTGTAATTTTGATGTGTTTTTGACTGAAGAGAAGCACAGTGTTTACCTGCTCTGCATTTCTTACTTGAAAATCTTTTTTAGTGCTCTATTTCTAACCACTGGGAAGTACCCCCTTGGTGGGGATTTTCACACATTTTCCCCAGGCACTTCTCCAGTGAGGGTCACCCTAAGGCATTCTAGATTTCCTCTCTTTCTGTGCCATTACAAGCAATGCTACAGTAAAAATCTTCCTTCATACCCCTTTAAAGCTTGTAAAAAATTGTGGAAAACTCACTTGCACCCATGAAATTGTTGTCAGTGTCAAAAAGTTAATAAAATAATGCATTATAAAGAGTTATGAATATCACATTATACAATATTTTAACAAGTTAATGTTATGTTTAAATTTCCTCTACATCATACACAGTTAGGAGCAATAAATCCTTGAAGTATGTGTACAAACACTACATGATTTAATTCATTCAGTGCACTCTTCTTAGGTCTTGTGTAATCAATAAGAATGTTCTATTGATTATTTTCCATAATGAAAATCTATAAACTAGAAACAGTATAAATTCTGTAGACAGCTTCTCTCTGTGTCCTAACTTTTTCAAAAAACAGTGCAACTTACTAGGACTTAAACTCAGTATAATACAAGTAGCCTGGTACATAGTTTGTTGTAACAGTTAGCTGTATTAGATTACACAACATTGCCATATCTACCCTAAGACAATTATAGATTTTAGAAATAAAAAGTAAACCTAACCCCAAAACCAAACAGAACACTCTGTTATAGCTATTGATATAATCATACCAATATCTTACTTTTTTTTAAACTATACTAAAATTATACAAAAGAAGTATAATGTGTAAATCCACAAAGATATGAGAACAAGATGGGCGTCATCAGCTACAAAGCAAATTCAACAAATTTTCATGCCAAAAATAGAATGAATGTAGGAATCTTTGATAAGTCAAAGCAAAAGGTGCTGCATCCTTTAGCATGTGACATGTAGGATCAGAGTCAATGGAAGAGGCAGTCAACCTAGCAGAACCCAGAGAAAATTCTCAATTACCTGTTCCTAAAATCCTGAATACAAGAGGGAGAGTCTAAAGAAGGAGGATTAATTGAAAGTCTGGGTAAGAAAGCTGAGCATTAACCTATTATTTTATCTATTTGTGTGGGCTTCTGGGCAAGTAAATCTGAGGTGAATTTTTTTTTCAACAAGTTGTAGAGGCCTCTGTTGTCTCTTAATAGCTTCATATTGAAATACACACACACAAGCATGTGTATGCACTTATATGAACACATGTGGACACATGCTCACATGTAAGTGCACAGTGGTAAGGTCATGAACTTAATTATCAGACCTGTTTGACAGAAATAGGTAATAAAGATTTTTTATTAGTGGGCAATCCAAAAGCTATTATTATTATTATTATTATTATTATATTGCTGATTTCATTCTCTTTTATTTTTCCTACCTGCAATCTCTTTTAAAATTGTAGTATAAATCTATTTGCTATCCTTACATTGATGTGTAGAATGAGACATCCATGTTTCTTCTCTGTTCGAGAAGCAAGAGGGAAAAAGCTAGTCCAATTTATACTGAAGTAAAGTCACTGAAACATCATATAAATCTAAGAAAATCCTGTTGAAGAATAGAAAATATTGTCCAGTCAGGCAAAGAATAAATTTTATATATATTTTCCAATAGCAAGGAAGATAGTTGTCAAATACTGTTTTCTAAAGCCAAGAATACATCAGGCTGAACAGGAGCTTCTCGATCAAGACCCAGCTTTAAGTCTCTGTGTTCTGAAAATTAGATTTTCAACCAGATTTTATATATTGTTATTTTTCTGCTCTAGTTTACTATTATATTTTAAAATATAGAGATTGGAGGCATTCTTGCATATCTAATAAGTAGTCAATAAAAAAAATGAGAAATGAGAAAAATATACATTTTCAAATAAAAATGGCCTTAAGTTTATCTGAAATATATTTTCTATTTTTTATTTAAAGTTAATAATCAAAAAATTGTGTTGTGTGCCAATGCCTTTGCCCTGAGATATCTGCATGAAAAGAAGCCAGGTAGAGTAAAAAATGTAATACCAATTTTTTTTAATACCAATTAAGATAATTGAAGACATTAGGCCTATATCAGATCTAATAACTAAATACGCATAGAAGGCAAGATGAGTGATTCTGTAATCTACATGGCCCTTTTCAAGAAACACAAACAGAGAAGCCAGAATGGCTCAGCGAGTCAATCGCTTGCTTTGCAGCCCCTGAGACTGAAGATCAAATCCCGGCCCCAGCCTATACAGACACACAAGCTGAACTGGGGCATGCTTTTCATCCTGGAGGCCCCCAGATTGGTTCTTGCCCCACTTTCAACCCCTGGCTTGATCAGCTGTGCCTCCCCTGGGGGAGGCCCCCAGCCCAGTTCCCACTCTATGCAGCCCCACCACCCACCTGTGTGAAATAATACCATGTCAAAAACTGATGACGTACAACTATGGAGACTGCTTTGGGCTCTCCTGCTTCTCTCTGTCTCTCTTTGTCTCTGTAAAAAAAATAACCACAATAAAAATAAAGCTTCTGGAAAATTACACAAACTATAAGCTAGAAAGAACACCATCATCATAAATATGAAGGTAATCCCACACGTGGACAACTAAGATAAACAACAAACTGACATAACTGGAGAATAGATGAAGAGATTTTGTTAGAAATAGATTGATATGTACTTAGGGACTAAATTATAATTATTCTGAATGGCACATGAAAAAATATAGATTATATTCTAACAATAAAAAGGAGGTGGTTTATAAATTTTTAAAAAGAATTTAATTACATAAGAACTTGGGAAGCTTCTTAAAACTCAGAATATTCCTATTTGTATTAGAGAACCAATTTAATACTTTATATTACAAACAATTTGGTTCCATTTGGGAAGCCAAGAAGAAAAGTGTCAGAGACATACATATGGCCAACAGATATATGAAAAAATGCTCCACTTCACTAGCAATTAGGGAGATGCAAATAAAAACCACAATGAGATACCATCTTACACCTGTTAGAATGGCTATCATCAACAAGACAAGGAATAACAAGTGCTGGAGAGGCTGTGGACAAAAAGGAACCCTCATACACTGCTGGTGGGAATGTAAACTG
>PVKE010027689.1:8525-21529 GCA_004027555.1 Craseonycteris thonglongyai | reverse complement strand
TGTACTCAGCGAGCTATTGATAGATTAGCAAAAAGTAAGTCATATTATTCTTTCATGATAAATTTTCCTGGCCCCCAAAAAAACGTGAAAGTGAAATATTGAAATCAAATTATCAGCCATACTGTGCATTTTTATAACAACTTTTTCATATTTATGAACAAATAGTACAACAACTTATACATTGCAGTTGATAAAAAAAATAAATTGCATTTTAAGTTAGTAAAAATCTATCTTGAAAAAGTGTCGGAAAATCGAATTTTTTAGGTACCGCATGTACGGAATGCTGCTATCAAAAGTTGGGTCTGGAAATTAATTTTCTTCATGAGCCTATATCTCAAAAACTTAATAAGTGATTTAAAAAATAAAAAAATAGCTTTGAACATGTATTTTACTTATCTACCCATACCTCGCTGGAATGCACCTTATACTGAAACACAGTGTATAAACATAGTATGCATTTCACACCCCTTCTTACCCCTTAGACTACGCCTATGACAACAAGTCGATCGCAACACACTTTTAAGATAAAAAGTAGATCTTATATACAGAAATGTTGGCCACCCTTGTTATAGAATGTCTAACTTATTCCAACTCTAGAGCTGCACTAGTGTTCTGTTATAAATCCCCCTGGAATTCATTTGAGGTTCTGCTATGAGGCTATAGTTACAGTAGGGTATTTGTCCTAAACCAGGTCTTTTTTCTCCCCCAAGTAGATAACCTTTTCTAATCATAAACGGGTAAGTGAAGCCAGTTACAACTTCACCCGTCAAATCAGACTCATCAGCAACAACAAACAGGTTGGTAGCAGATACTAAAGTCAGATTGCTCTCAGGTTTCAATGATTTATGCACTTACCTATTTTCTTGTCTTATTAACAGCATGCCCTTTGTGGTTCCAACTATTTCCTGTCTGAAGACTTCATCTCTGAGGGTGGAGTTTACTCCTTAAAGTTAACTGTCCCATGACAGTTGACACTATTATACAAGGAGTGATCTGCAAAATGGGCAGCTTAAGATGTACCCTGCCTGTCTAACACTGTTATTTCACGGAGGAGCAAATTAAGCTAAAAGAGGTTAAGAGACTCATCCATGGTAATTTTCTGTAAATGCTCTATTTCAAAATGTGTTGATTCTTGGAATTCGGATATCAGCCCTCAGGTTAACAGAATGAGCCACATAATTTAGCTCTTCCAAGCATTATCTTACCCTTCCATGAAATGGGAAGAATAGTATCTACTTATTGCCTTTCACACAAAAACTTGAGGAAAATGTTCCAAGTGTCTGAAAATAATATAATGCCACATATAATTATTGTTTGGATTACAGATGAGAATTATTACTTGAGATTATGGCTATCTTTAGGTGATAGGATATTAAAGAAAGCAAAAAGGACTAGTGATAAGTAATGGAAGACACATAACACAAAAATTTATACACTTGTAAGATCACAACAGGGCCCGGAGGCTGTCCTGTGAATGACAGTAATGGGATTTGGTATCTAATCTAGCACCTTCAATGGAGCTGTCACCTGAATTTGGGTGTAGGACTAAATGGGAAAAATTTAAAATTGTGAATAACCTTACTGCCCACCACTTGGCCTGTCAAATACGTTCTGTTCCCTGTTTGCTTAATCAAGTCCGTAAACCTTTTCTGAGCCTATGATTTTGGGGGGAAAAATAACTTTGGAAACAAATGGTTTCTTCCAACCGTTGTCCCTCGATATGAGACTATGTGTGACAAGGGCACACTTTTGCTCCTAAGGTCAAATCATCTGAACACACCACCACTGAACGGGTTCTGTCTTCCAGGGATGAACAGTGATGGGCTTTGGCAGCTGTCCACTCGAAAGGGGGCCTGTGAGTGAGTGTGCATCGCATGTCTGGCTCAGTGGAAACTACTGTTACCATTGTAAATCGCCAAGTTTGTCTTTTTTAAGAAAAAAAAAATGCAGTTTTCTTTATCCCAACAAAGACCAGTTACAAAAGCAATAAGAGAACCACGTGAAGTGTGCACACGGTGCTGTAATCACCCCCCAGGGGGCATGTGTGGGGCACCATGGCTCTTCTTGCTTTGTAATGACCCAGGGGTGTGATTATCTTATGATAACCACACTCCCTGTCATGCCTTGTTGCTTATATATTCCACATGTCATAATGAATCCTGAAGCACCTTCTAGGTCTCAGAGCAAAGGCAATGACTTTGAAGTACAGGAAGTAGCCAGCTTTTTCTAGGTACACATCGATTTATAAGTGTATACATTAGGGGGAATTATGAATGACTACTTTTAAGTGCCAAACAAGACACAAATACTGGGGAACTTGAGGCTTTATATATGGAAAAAAAAAATCAAACTTTGGCTACCGTTCTAAAAAGTTTTTTATTTGCCTGGGTCTAATGTTGATGACTGTTAAATGATTTCTGTTTCTATAAAGAACATTATCCTCCTCCTTAACCACCGGGGATATAACATCCATGACATAATTATCTTGTAGTTACTTGATACGGTGTTTAAAAAAAACTGGAGAATGATGAGCTTTCAACACGAAAATCAGTTTCAATTGATTTTAAGTGCCCATTATTCAAGAATTACCACCATTCTAGCTACAGATATTTAGATTTTCAGGTGTGATGTTTGAGGGAGAGATATTAAGGGAGAATTTTAAGTTATTTCACATGAATTAAGGGTCTTCCCACCCACCCCAAATGTTAAAGTTGCTACATTAGCTGTAGCTATCATGTAGATATTATCTTATTTGGAAATAACAATTGAGTTTTGAGGTTCTTCATTGTAACTGTTAATATAATCAAATTAAAATGAGTAGGTTTAACAGGAGACCTATAAGAAAGACGAAAGATCAAGAGGAAGAGATTTCTGAATTTAGCATGAGGTTTGCATGTAATAAGACAACAAGGTAATAAACGAAGCAATTATTTTTGATGCTACCTACATGCTTAACATACCACAGAGTGAATCCACATCTTGGGGAGTGGTTTCCAAGTAATTTTGTAACCTTCAAAATGTACAGAGCAGTCAACATTTAAGCCCAACATTTAAGTCCAATATTTAAGTCCCATGCAGAGAAAAATCTGCACAACTCTTTCTAGCCCGTCATTGTAACCTAGGTGATAAAGATGGTGGCCTTTTACCGTGACCGCTGATGAGCTGATTCAATGTCTGTGTCAGCGTGAGGGCCAACCACGTTAACCTTAGGTCACTTCAAGGAAAACTGTGAGTGGAAAGTGACGATTATTTAGCTGCCTACCGCATAAGCTGAGATTCTTGTGATTACCATAAAGGTCAAATATGCACATTTTGACTGGTGGTAATGAGTAGTTTTAAAGATGTTTTAGCCTTTTCTTAATCTTGCAGTGTCACTAGGCTTCTATTGTTATGCACCAAAGACTGTGCCTCTAATTGTACCACTTGCCCTACTGTAGCTTATACATAGAGCCAGGGGTGGGTTACTCCTGATAACTGCTTCCCATGTGTTCTAATAATTATTAGCCTTCCATAAATTGTATAATAAGGTAACTCAAGTCTGAACACACCAAAGGTTCTTAAAAAGTTGAAAGCAATATTTAGGAGGCTCATGTATCAAATTCTAATAACAGTGGAGAATAAAATGGGATATAAAAATACTTTGAAAGGAGTGAAAGCCTTTTAAGAATAAGGAAGCATCCTAAACTTTAAATACTAGAAACATGTACATGTGTGTGTATGCATATATGTGTGTGCATGCACATATATATGCTCACACCTGTACATATGTATATGTTCATGTATATTTATTTTTAAAGAGTTAACTTTTTTCAAAAAGGTTTTGTCAATCAACTCATCAAAAAATTAATATTTGTGGCAAATTATCTTAAAAACAAATCATATTCTTTAAAACTGCATATATAATTAATTTTTTAGAGGAAAAATGGTAGTGGCACCTAACATCTATAATAAACGTGCAGTGTGGTCCTGCATTTAACAGGTAGAAGCAATTAGTTCTTCAGTTATTTAAAAAGAAAGCAGCATTAAAATTGGCAAGTTTAAGTAGTTCAAAATACAAACGCACAAAAAAAATGGGACATATATGTAAAATGCTACTTTAAATATAAAACCTCAACCACAATCTGATGTTTCTCAACACAATGAGTAGGAATAAAAGAATTTTATTTTTTTCTTTGTGCTTCTGTGAATTCTTGGAATTTAATAAGGACAACTAACTAACCTCTTTGATATTTTCTATTTTATTATAATAGCTGTCATACATTTCAAACTCCAGTGTAGGTGAATAAATATAATAGAAAAATTAAACATAGCTGGGGAGAACACACGTTGGAATGTGTCGCAATTTAGACTGAATACATAAAAAGGTAGGTGAATAATTCAAGTTTCCATCTGTTTCAATCTATTTAAGTCTCTAAAGATGATGACCATTCAGATGTAAGAGTATAAGATAAGTAGATTCCAAGTAAGCACAAGGTTAAAACGTGTTTTCATTTGGGTGGCTATGGACTTTCAGTCTTATCTTTCTCTGAATTATTATATGAGAAGATGTTATGCTGAAGCTAGTCATAGAGTGACTCCAAAGTAAGACTATAAAATTTGAATTTTAGCAACTTTAGCATATTCATGTTATCCGGCCTTCTGATCTTTAAAAAACTATTTTATTTTGAAGATAAGTAAATATATTCAACAAAACAATGACCATAAATGCAACTTATCAAACACTTAACATATAATATGCATTATTAATTTAATCCTCACATAATTCCTTCTGTGCCTATTGCATGAGTTTACATAATCTGACATAAATTTATGCATATTTTTCTGAGTCTAAATTACACTGGCAATCTAGTTTGAAAGTGAACATATTTTTCTGCATATCACCCAAACACCTATGACCAAATTTAATTTTATGCCTAGGACAAGGTTATAAATCTTATTTGGATTTATTAGCGTTTCAGTCACATATAAATTCTATATTTCTTACTTATAGAAAATGAGAACTGGTAAAAAAAAAAGGCCTTAATTAAAATAAATATATTGTTTCTTTAAAAAACTATTAGAAATTAAGAACATATACAGTAAAGTTGCAGGATACAAAAAAAATGTACAAAAATCTATTGGGTTCCTATACATTATAACAAATTTCAGAAATAGAAATTAAAAAAAGAAAAAAACAACCCACAATTTCTTTTGTAATTGCAACAACAAAAAAATATGTAGGAATAAACTTAACAAAAAATGTGAAAGACCTATGCAGTAAAAACTAGAAGACAGTTAAAAAAAAATTGAAGAAGACACAAAGAAATGAAAAGATATTTCGTGTTTATGGGTTGGAAGAATCAACATTATTAAAATGGCCATACTACTCAAAGCAATATACAGATTTAATACAACCCCCATCAAGGTCCCAATGTCATTTTTTAATGAAATAGAACAAAAATTCAACAGATTGCTTTGGAATCATGAAGACTCCAAATAGTCAAAGTAATCCTGAGGAAAAAAATAAGGCTGGAGGTATTTTACTCCCTGACTTCAAATCATACTACAAAGCAATTATAATCCAAATAGCATAGTATTGACAGAAAAATGTACACAGAGACCAATGGAATAGAATTGAGAACCCATAATTAACCCACATATAGATATAGGCAGATAATTTTTAGCCAAGAAGCCAAAAATGTACTATGAAGAAAAGACAGCCTTTTCAATAAATGATTCTGAAAAAATTGGAAAGCCATATGCAAAAGAATGAAACTAGATACCTGTCACCATACACTAAAACTAACTCAACAAAATGGATTAAACCTAAACATAAGACCCAAAACAATGAATTGTATAGAAGAAACCATAAGTTCTAAACTTACGGAACTTGGGTTTAGAACTAAATTTACACATTTGACCTCAAAGGCAAGGGAAGTTAAAACAAAAATAACGGAATGGGACTATATCAAGCTAAAAATCTTTTGCACAGCAAAAGAAACCATCAACAAAAACAAAAAAGGAAACCAACCAAATGGAAGAAGATAGTTGCTTCCAACACCTTTCATAAAAGGCTGATATCCAAAATATATAAAGAACTCATACAAACCAAGAACAACAACAACAACAACAAAACAAACAAACAAAAAATCCAATTTAAAAATGGGCTAAGACCTGAACAGACACTTCTCTAAGAAGACATAATTACAAATGGCCAACAGATATATAAAAAAATGCTCAACTTCACTAGCTATTGGGAAAATATAAATCAAAACCACAATGAGATATCACCTCACACCTGTTAGAATGGCCATTGTCAACAAGACAAGGAGTAACAAGTGTTGCAGAGGCTGTGGAGAAAAAGGAACCCTCATACACTGCTGGTGGGAATGTGAACTGGTACCGCACTATGGAAAATAGTATGGGGTTTCCTAAAAAAAATTAGGAATAGAACTACCATATGACCCAGCAATCCCTCTTCTGGTATCTACCACCAAAATCTGAAAACAGTTATCCAAAAAATATATGTACCCCTATGTTCACTGCAGCATTACTCACAGCGGCCAAGTCATGGAAATAACCAAAGTGCCTTTTGATAGAGGACTGGATAAAAAAGCTGTGGCACATATATACAATGGAATACTGCTCAGCCATGAGAAACGATGAAATACTGCCATTTGTGACAATATGGATGGACCTTGAGCTCTTCATGCTAAGCAAATTAGTCAGACATAAAAATTTAAGAGCCATATGATTGCACTCATATGTGGGCTATAAGACTGAAAGCAAACAAAGAAACAAACACTCATCGACATTGACCATAGTTTAGTGGTTACCAGAGGGTAAGTGGGGAGGGAAGTGGTAGAAGAGGGTAAAAGGGGCCAAATACATGGTGATGTAGTCTTTTCAGGAGAATTGTTGAGACTAGGCAGATAGAGAAAATATGGGGAGAGGAAGCGAATGGGCCCCCCTTGTTTTTTTTTTAAATCATTGCCACTTTATATTATTCATTGCAGTTATTTACATCAATCTTTGTTTTTCTACCAAATTATAAACAGTTTTAGGATACATCTTGGTTATTTTTGAAAATAATCAGTCTTCTTCACGCTGTTGGTATGTGTCCTACAGATTGATTCAATGTATAGTGGTTCATGCATCTTATTAGTTTCTGCTTGCTTGTCTAATTGGTCAAGTTATTTTTGAGTTTTTCTTGTGTCACCCAAGAGCCAGCTATTCAATAAAATTAAAGGTAAGTGGAGTATCTTACACTGTCTGTGGCCCCTAGTGAGCGCTGAATAAATGGTGACTGTTGTTATTAGGAATAGTGCTTCTGTGTTAGCCATACAGTGAATGCATAAACAATATAAGGGATCTGTGGTATAAGACAAAGAAGGTCTCTCCAAACTTGCAAAATAACAACTACGGTAATGCTTTTTGGATATGACCATTTAAAACTGAGTTGAACACAGTCCACTTGCTCTGCTTTTGAAGTAGATGTATATTGGAAGACCTGTTGATACATCTCAGAAATCAAAATCCACTATGCTTGTTTCAGTCCCCCGATTTATTTTTTAAGGGTGCCTACAATATACATGTTATGCCATGTGCTAAAATATTATGAAGAATTGAACTCATGGGCACCATTTTGTGAAGCGGGTGTATCATCTTAAAAATAACTCTGTCCTTCCTTTGTAACACGCTGGTTTTTTCTCTTCTACATCCCACACACCACTGATATTAATCCATGATGTGACAGTTAACAAGGAGGAGGCTATTACTGAGGTAAGGTTATCATTAGAGAGAAGGGAGGTGGGGATTCTGTCTCTGACAGTAGAGGCGAGGCTAGACGGACAGGGACATCAGATGGGAAGAGGTGGGACAGGGTCACTGGGTGAGAGGAAGAGAGCATGAGGAAATACTCCCCAGCAGCACGTCCTACGGGGTAGAAGGGATCTAGTGCCCTGGGAGAAAGCTGGACTTAGCTGGCCAGAGAGATTGCCCTAAAAGGTGAAGCAAATAGGGTCAAGGTAAGCTCTAGCCCAGCACTATGATGGGGCCAGCAGCCTAGACACACATCAGCCTCATTTGGGGGGATTTTTGCCTGATGGTAGCCAAGATAGACTGAGCCAGCAACAACAGCCTGCGATTCCTGATGCCACAAAGACAGAGCAGGTGACCAGCTCATAAACTCTTTGCTCTCCTGGTGCCTAAGTGGCTGGAATTGCCCTCACACCTCTGCAGCACATCTTCTTTCTATCACAGACCAGCAAGCCCAGGATCAGATGTAATGGTCAGGAGGGGGGTATTTTCTGTATGAGGAGAGAACACTCTATGGAAAAAGCTACAGGTTGAGCCCGTATCATCATAAATAGTAGCGGATAGATTTTTAGCAAATCCTCTCTTAAGATAATCGCATGGCTTGCTGCTATGTTACCTTGTTGAAAAACATCTCATTCTGAACGTCAAAAGTGAAATACTATTTGTGTACAAATCCTAATATCCCACGAAGGAAACGGATGCCTTCGACCAAAAAGGGCAAGCATTTACTTAGAAATAGAAAAGAGACTCGTTTCCAAGTTTCAAAATATCACCTGTTATATTTACTTTTGAAACTAAAAAGACTATCACTCTAAGACTATTAGCTGTGCATCATATTTAATCTATCTAGAAGCAAAGATAGTTAGGACTAAAAGAGCTTTTATAAATTCTCCAGTCCAGCCTCGGACAAGGAGTTTGAGATGTAAAGAGGCTTAGGTAGCACGTCTTGGACTGCACGTTGTGTACAGAAAAGGCCAGACAAGAACCCATTCTTGACCTCATTCTCCTGCCTCCTCTCCAACCCCTTATCTCCACAAGTTCAATGGTTTCTTATCCTTGAACACTGATCTATCCAGCTGTAAGTACTACAAGACACAATACTTCATTGAGTCTTCCTTGTACAGATTCAATTTCCTGCTTAAATTCTGGCTTTAAATGGGGTTCGCTCAAAGGACTGCTGGGCAAATGATAGGATGACCTTAGTCATTTAGAAACAGCATGCCGATGTTAGCCTTCTTAATTCTTTTTTTTTTTTTTTTTAATTCTGGTTATCCTGAGAACTTTCCATTCTGGTCAAGAAATTTTCATGGTCATAGTTTTGATTTCTAAAGAGACTTAAATGTTTCATTTGAAAGGAAGACCTAGAAAATTCTTCCACTATTATTAATTCTCAGAAAATAATTTAATTGAGACTTACGGAAACTAATTAAAAGGATAATTTCTCATTTTGCTTTATGGTCCCTTGGACTTAATTCAACCACAGAATTATGCTATTTTTTTTTTTCAAGGTAACCATGTGCTCAGAGCTAGCACCAGGGAACAAGATGAGAAATGTCCTCCTATTTCTACTCTTCTTATCTCGTGACAAAAACATCTTGTACAAGTGTATTTTTTGTGAATAATTTCATCCTTTCTCATGGGTACTTTGCTACTTCCATTTTCTGATGCTATTAAACATCTTTATTCTCAATTTTTAAGAATTTTGGCTTGTAGATATAATAATCCCACTCACATCAGCAAACATTCATTTATTTTTATTTTACACAAGATAGCCCTTCCCTTACTACTTGGCGGGCAATACTGGAAATGCTTCATAAAGATTAATTCAGGTATGTACTACAATATTATAGACCTCTCCATTATATAAATGGAGAAACTGAGGCACAGAGAGCATAAGCCAACAGTACAACTCAGGTATTTGTTCCATAGGTGTTACTCTTCTTTTTTAATTGTTTGAGAGAAGGTGAGAGAGAGAGAGAGAGAGAGAGAGAGAGAGAGAGAGAGAAGTGGGGAGGGCCCAGAGCAGTCTCCATAGTTGCACATCATTAGTTGTGACACAGCTTCATTCCACACAGGTGGACGTGGGGCCACACGGGGTGGAAACCGAATCAGGGGCCTCCGAATGGGAGGTGAGAACCTTCACTACAGAGTCATCCTGGCAGTTAGCAGCTGCACTGTCGTTCAGCATGTGGGGTTGCATAGTCCAGGGCCAGGAACTGAATCTTCTACCTGGTGACTGCAAGTCAAATGCTCAACCTGCTGAACTATCCCAACCCCCCACCCCCACCCCCACCCCCACCCCCTGGCTTTACTCTGAAATACTGCTTTTAGGAGCCAAGACTTGGGTTGATTCAAGGGACACGACCATGAAGAAAGCATTGGGTGTGCCCTCAAGACACTTGACTTACAAGATACTCATGGTAGAGAGGGAGCTATAAAAACAATAGTGCGTACTATTATGGAGATAGGTACAAAATGAGCTGGGAAAATAGACAAAGAATTTCAGAGGCCATGACACTGAACTGTGTCTTCAGAAGAAAGATGATTTTATCTGAGTAGAATGTTATTGAGGCAAAGGTTAAAAAAAAAGAAAAAGAAAAAGAGGCAGAGCAAATCCCAGCCAGGGAAAAGTGCAAGATATAGTCCTAGAAACATAGTCGTCTAGAGTGGGTAGGAGTTGAAAAGAAGTGAAGGAAACGGCGTGTGACAAGTTCGAGTAGGGCCAGGTTAAAAATGACATCTGAGGCGACAATCAGAATGCTAAGCTTACCCAGGGGGCAGTGATGGTCATCTAAGCTTTCTTCACATATGGGAATGATCCGATCAGTTTTGAGTTTTAGAATGTAAATCTAGCAGTACGTTGGAGAATGGATTTCAGTAAGAAAATGCTGGTAGCCAGGTTACGAATAAGGGGGTGCTGCCTAATCCTGGCCCAAGACCCTTAGGGCCTAAACAGGGAGTGTAGTGATGAGAAAGAAACACAGGAAAATTATTTAAAAAAAAAGAATGGAAAGATGAACAGTTTTGCAGGACAAGAGCATCAGTTCACTTTGGGAAAGAGTGAATTTAAGGACAAAATGTCCCAAATGTGGTTGTCAACATTGATGAAAAAGAGATCAGGGATGGTAGTGCCTATTGAGAATCGCACAAATGACAGCTGGTTGACAATGTAAAGGGAAGACAACAATTGGTGGGTGGGAGGAGATGACTGCGCAAATGGGAATAAAATTGTAAGAAGTGCAAAATGTATATTAGGTAAGATGCAGAATGTAATAGCCTAATGGAAGAGGTCATGAACCACAACATCTGCCAGAAAGCAAGCTTAAGAGAGAGAGAGAGAAGTTCTCTTTGAGCCCTTGGTAAACTGAAGAGCCTGTGACCTAGAAAGGAATCAGCTGCAACCAGTCCTTGCCCCAAAGAAGCAGTGACATTCCGATGTTCACCAGATAATCCCATTTTTTAAGATGAACAAAAATAAAAAATTAAATACACCGTAATTTTTACGTGAAGTCTTCCAATGATTAATCACAGGCATCACAGGCTTCTCCTTGCGGCTGTCACATTAAACATGTGGCTTAGAGCAGCACAGATTCGTCCCCTTACTGTTCATGACGCCAGACGTCTCAAATGGGTCAGCAGGGCCAAGTTCCCCCCGGAGACGCCCAGGGCTTGCCTGTTCCACACTCCGGAGGACATCTGTGTTATCTGACTCATGGCCCCCTTCCTGCGTCTTCAAAGTTAGCAGTGCAGCCTCTTCAAATCCCTGTCTCTCTTCTTCTGTCATCATATCTTTTGTTTTTATTATTATATATATTTTTTTCAATTACATTTGACATACCACATTATATTGGTTTCAGGTGTATGGCATAGTGATGAGACATTTATATAACTTACAAATCCTCATTCCGATATATCTGGTTCCCATCTGACACCATCTACAGTTATTACCTTCTTATTTATCATATGCCCTATGCTGCACTTTATGTCCCTGTGACTATTTAGTGGCTATGGATTTGTACTTCTTGATTTTGTCCTCTTTTTCTCCCACCCCTCCAGCTCTCTTCCGGTCACCCCCACAAATCTAGTTCCCATCTGAGTGCATGACTGACCATATTCCCAAGCTATGCTCTTTATCCGCCTAAGTACTGCTTTATAACAACCGAACTGAACTTCCCAGCCCCCTCCCCTTATTTCACCCACTCCCCCAACCCTCCTTCCATCTCCAACAAACTGAACATCCCTTGTATCTGTAAGACATGCGGGGGGGGGGGGGGGCGGAGGACAGTGCACTGAATGGAGTGACTAACAGAGGAAGACAGATGCAAGTTCACTTCACTTACAGGGGAAATCCAAAGAAGAAAACGAACAAGCAGAACAGGAACAAATCATATCTCCACTTGATTGATTCTGATTTCTCCAGGGTCCCTCGTAGAACACTCAGGATTACATGGAGTTCATTTGGGTAATCCAGGATAATCTCTCCATCAAGACCTTTAAATCCACCCTGTCTGTAAAATCCCTTCTGCCACATGAGACAGCATTTACGGGTTACGGGTTTTAGGACAAGGACCTATTTGGGGGCCATAATTCAGTCTATCCCAGCAACAGATACCAAAATTATAGTATGGTTGTCAAATACAAAAAGCGCTAATGAAAGCCATGGATGAGACCAATGATTCTGGAAGTTTGTATTCTTTGGAAGTTTTCCTTGGGTTCTTTATAATTTGATTTATTTCTTGGTTCTTGCGGCATGTTTTATATAACAAAGGGTTTCAAGTGGAAAGAGGCTGTTCAGTGAGATGATGAAGGTAAAGAAGTTTGTTGTAATCTAACTCTGAGAGACAAGGTTTATGTGAACAAGACTAAATTTTCTTTTTTTTTGGTTAATGACCAAATGTATTTTAATGAAATATACTTGGAATCCTTTGAATGTGGTTTTCTAAGGTATTTGACCGTGATATGATTTCTGGTTCTCACCTAACAGTTATCAATCAAAATAAACATGAGGGGGAAAGCCGGGACGGCTCAGCGGGTTGAGCGCTCACTTTGAGGCCACGAGGACCGAGGATCGAATCCCGGCTCCGGCCCAGGCAGGACCCACGTGCTGAACTGGGGAGTTCCCACAGTTCGGTTCTCTAACTGTCTCTGTCTCTGTCTCTCTCTCTATCTGTCAAAAGTAAAATAGAAATAAATATGCACTGAAGATA
>PVKE010027688.1:0-21392 GCA_004027555.1 Craseonycteris thonglongyai | reverse complement strand
TATCCAGTCATCTATCGAAGGGCATTTTGGTTGTTTCCATGTTCTGGCCACTGTGAACAGTGCTGCGATGAACATGCGGGTACGAACATCTTTAAAGATCAAGGTTTTCAAGTTTTTTGGGTAGATGCCCAATAGAGGGATGGCTGGGTCATATGGCAATTCCATTCGTAATTTTTTGAGGAATCTCCACACAGCCTTCCATAGTGGTTGTACCAGTTTACATTCCCACCAGCGGTGTATGAGGGTTCCTTTTTCTCCACAGCCTCTTCAGCACTTGTTATCCCTTGTCTTGTTCATTATAGCCATTCTAACAGGTATGAGATTGTATCACATTGTGGTTCTTATTTGCTTCTCTCTAATTCCTAGTGCAGTTGAGCATTTTTTCATATATCTGGTGGTCATTTGTATGTCTTCATGAGAGAAGTCTCTGTTTAGGTCTTCTGTCCATTTTTTAATTGGATTGCTTGTTTCATTGTTGAGTTGTACAAGTTCTTTGATATTAGTCCCCTATCAGATGCATTGTTTACAAATATTTTCTCCCAGTTGGTTGGTTGTCTCTTTGCTTTCTTGATGGTTTCCTTTGCAGTTCAGAAGCTTTTGAGTTTGATGAAGGCCCGTTCATTTATTTTTTCTTTTACTTGCCATTGAGGTCAGGTTTGTAAAGTACTTTCTGAACCCCAGAGCTATAAGTTTAGTACCAATGTTTTCTTCTATGCAATTTATTGTTTCAGGTCTTATTTGGAGTTCCTTAATCCATTTTGAGTTAATTTTGTTATATACTGAGAGATCATAGTTCACGTCCAGCCTTTTGGATGTGGTTTTCCAATTTTTCCAGCACCATTTACTGAAGAGGCTTTCTTATCCCCTAATGTATATTTTTCGCTACTTTGTTGAAAATAGTCTGTACATATATTTGTGGGTTTATTTCTGGGTTTTCAATTCTGTTCCATTGGTGTGTGAATCTGTTTTTCTTCCGATACCAAGCTATTTTGATTACTGAGGCTTTGTAGTACAGATTAAAATCAGGCAGTGAGATGCCCCCAGCTTTATCGTTTTTTCTTAGGATAGCTTTTGCGATTTGGGGTCTTTTGTGGTTCCACACAAATTTGATGATTTTTTAATTTTTATCTTGAAAGAATGTCTGTGGGATTTTGGTGGGAATGACATTGAATCTGTATATTGCTTTAGGTAGTATGGTCATTTTAACTATGTTTATTCGTCCAATCCATGAACACGGAATATCTTTCCATTTCTTTGTATCTTCTTTATTTTTTTTTACCAGTGTTTTATAGGTTTCAGTGTATCAGTCCTTCACATTCTTTGTTAGGTTTATTCCTAGGAATTTTTTTTTTCAATGGCATTGGGGATGGATTTTTCAGCTCTCTTTCTGAGGTTTCATGGTTGCCACGTAAAAATGGAGTTGATTTTTTTCCATTAAATTTGTATCCTGCAACTTTACTGTATTTGTCTGTTACTTGTAATGGATGTCTGACAGACTCCTTAGAGTTTTCTATATAAAGGATCATGTCATCTACAAAGAGTGACAGTTTGACTTCTTCTCTCCCAATTCTAATACCTTTTACTCCTTTTTCTTGCTTGATTGCTCTGACTGGAACTTCCAACACTATGTTGAATAACAGTGGTGACTGTGGCCATCCCTGTCTTGTTCCTGATTTTATGAAATTAGGCTCCTGCTTTGCCCCATTCAATATAATATTTGCTCAGGGTTTGTCATATAAGGTCTATATTATGGTACTTTCTTTCAATTCCCATTTCATTCAGTGTTTTTATCATAAATGAGTGTTGTATCTTGTCTAATGCTTTTTCTGCATCAATTGAGATAATCATGTGGTTTTTATTCTTTATTTGGTTTATGTGCTGGATTACATTGATTGACATGCATATGTATGTTGAACCATCCTTGTACCTCTGGGATGAATCCCACTTGATCATGATGAATAATCTTTTTAACGCATTGTTGTATTCTGTTTCCTATTTTGTTTAGGATTTTTGCATCAGTGTTCATCAGGGAGACTGGCCTGTAGTTATCCATTTTGGTATTGTCCCTCTCAGGTTTTGGTATCAGGGAAATATTGGCTTCATAGAATGAGATGAGTAGTGTTGCCTCCTCTTGAACTTTTTGGAGTCGTCTGAGGAGGATCGGCCTTAGTTCTTTTTTGAATGCTTGATAAAACTCATTGGAAAACCATCTGGTCCAGGACTTTTGCCTTTGGGCAAGTTTTGGATATTTGTTTCAAGTTCTGTACTGTTGATTGGTCTATTTAGGTTATCCAAATTTTTTTGGTTCAGTTTAAGTAAACTATATGTTTCTAGGGACAGCAAACAGTGCCAATTAATTCAATGCAAAGACCTCTGTGTGATGAATGTGAATGAGCATGTGAGTGTGATGGAATAAGCATGGGGTTTACTGGCTCCCATCAGTCAGTTCTTTTTTTTTTTTTTTTATTTTTTTTTTTTAAATATTTATTTATTTATTTTGACAGAGAGAGAGATACAGAGACAGAGACAGAGAGAGAACTGAACTGGAGGAGCTCCCAGTTCAGCATATGGTTCTGCACGGGCCGGGGCCGGGATTCGATCCTCGGTCCCCAGCGCTGCAAAGTGAGCGCTTAACCCACTGAGCCATCCCGGCTTCCCCTCAGTCAGTTCTTGAAGGTAGGACTATGTGAAGCTGCACAGCTCCTCCAAGGCATAGTCCTCAGCATGATGAGCTTGCCAATATGAAAAGCCAATAGGTTCAACAGGAATTGCTAAGCATCTGATGTTGAGTGAGAGGGTACATCGGGGGCATGCTTATGGCTCAGTACCATCCATAGCAGATGGGCTACAAGTGTGGCCATGTCTGACTGAGCTAGGCAGTCTTTAGCATTGTAACACTGAATCTGCTCTATCCAGTTGCACAGTGAGTCACTTTGGTATGTAACTAATCCAGTTCATAACCTGAGCAATCCTCTTGCTGTATGTTATAAAGCATTTCAAGGACCTGAATATAGTCCAGGTAAAAAAGGCCAGATGTTTCTTTGATGGCATCTTTTGAAGAGCAAAAGATTTTAATTTTGAGGAAGTCCAATTTATTTATTTTTTCTTACACATCATGACTTTGATATGATACATAAGGCATTTTGCCCCATTGTGTTAAAGTGATAAAAGCAAAAATGTTTATCTTGCTCTTATTTAAGAATTATAGCATTCAATCTTTCAACTTTACCCAAGGTATTACTACTAGTAGGTTACCCATACAACTCTATCAGATTGAGGAAATTTCTTTCTATTCCTACCGTAGTTAGATGAAAGTGTTTATCATGGATCAGTACTGGATTTTTTAAATTCTTTTTTTTAAGATTTATTTTATTTTTTGAGAGAAGGTGAGAGTGAAAGAGAGAGAGAGAGAGAGAGAGAGAGAGAGAGAGAGAGAGAGAAGTGGGGAGGGCCAGAGCAATCTTCATAGTTGTACATCATTACTTGTGACATAGTTTCATTCCACACAGGTGGCCATGGGGCTGCTGGGGTGGGAACCGAACTGGGGGCCTCCCACATGGGAGGCAAAAACCTTTGCCTCCATCTCAGTGGATACTGCTTGTGCTACAGTTCAGCATATTGGTTTGCGTGGGCCAGGGCTGGGATTTGATCACTGGACCTTAAAGTTGCAAGGAGCTTAAAGTTGCTCAACCTGCTGAATTAGCCTGGCATCCCCAATACTGAATTTTATGAAATGATTTTTTGGTGATTATACATTTCCCTCTTCATATTCTATACATTAGGAACTTTTAGATATTAATCCAGCCTTGAATTCCTGGTTCATTTAATTTTCTAACATTTTGTCAATGATTTGTGCATCTGTGTACATTATATTGTAATATTGTTGCTTGGCTTTGATATCAGGATACTTCACAGAATGAGTTGGAAAGTGTTTTATCCTCTTTTTCTATAAAATTTGTGTAGAATGAGTATTATTTTTTTCTTTACATATTTCATAGAATTTACCCCTGAAATCGTGTGTGTGTGTGTGTGTGTGTGTGTGTGTGTGTGAGTGTGATGGCTCTTCTTGTGAATTGGGGAGCACATTTACATTTAGGTAAATTTAAGGTTTCCTCTGGTGTTTCTTGCCACCTTTCTCAAGTCTCCTCAGCATATGCCTTTATCCTTTCAGTCATATAAGAATGTGATGTAAGGACAGTTTATCTTCCCTCTTTGTGGAACTATCACTTCCAGGATTGTGCCTTTAATTTTTAACTGGTCAGTCACTAACCTCAACCTTAAGCTAAAAGTGATGCTGTTTTTTATTTATTACCTACCATGTTTGTTACTTTTCCTCAAGTGTTGCCAGGTGAGTATATTTTTTCCTCCGGAACAAACCAAAATGACCCCTATGGCATTGACTTTATTGTTTTTTAGGGTCAAGCCTGCCCTGGTAAAATGACAGCATCAACTAACCTGAAAGAAGGCATGGGTGGTGACTAAGACAAGACCACTATCCTTACTTGATTTTTATAGCAGTTTTTCACTAATACTTCTCAATTTGTTGTTTGTATTTGATCAATTTTCATAGCCCTGAAATTGTTTTGACAAATTTTCCCCATTTTATACTTATTTTGGATAAAGATAACTTACATGTAATCTTAGACCCCTCATTTAAATATACCTATACCTTTATTTTGTGTTTGATTTATCACAAAATATAGCAATGATTCATGATGCTCTCATCTAACTTGAAATAGAAAAGAACTGCCTCAATCAGATTAAAGCTATTTGTATTTTGTATTTCTACAAGCTTACCTCTATGATAAATTTCCTTTGATGTAAGAAACTAAGTTTACATTTTCTTTGGTCCAGACTGCTGGTGAGAAATTTTCTTAATTATTGTCTGAAAATGCCATATTTAATTTTTTTTAAGATTTACTTTATTGATTTTTGACAGAGAGAAACAGAGACAGAGAGAGAGAGAGAGAGAGAAGGGGGAGGGCCCAGAGCAGTCTCCATAGTTGACATTAGTTTTTCCAAATAGTTTCACTCCACAGGTGGGCAGGGCAGGGCAGGAACTTGGCCGGGAGCCTCCCATGTAGGTCCTAGCAAGAACTAAACTGGGGGCACACCCAGTTCAGCATGTGGGTCCTCATGGGCCAGGGCCAGGATTCGATCCTCAGTCCCTGTGGCTTCAAAGCGAGCACTTAACCCACTGAGCCATCCCAGCTTTTCCCATATTTAATTTTTAAAGATATACTTTCTGTATATAGAATAAAAATAGTATATAGTGTCTTTCACCATTAAATTTTTGGTTCAATAATCAGGTTTCCATTGTTTCTGTTGGAAAGTCCATCTTAAGTTGTATTATTTTTTGTTATTAATACTTTTTTATTATCCAGCTATTTTTATGATTTTTTTCTATGGTTACAGCACTAACATTATGATTTGTTGTATTTTACTGGTTTTATTTTAATATTTGTTGTATTTAATATTTCTTGAATGTGGTTCTGAAAGTCTGGTAAATTTTAGACTCATAAAACTGAGCATAGGTATTATGCTTGAAACACGAAAAGGAAATCTAATAAGACTGGTAATTAAATAAGCTTTACTAAGTTTTTAGAATAAAATAAACTGGGATTTGATTATGTCAAGGAATAAAAAAAGAGTAAAGGAGTCACTCAAAATGTGATCAAGCTAATTAAGAAAAAGTTCATAATTGTTAAAATGTTATTATTAGCAATGCAGATAAGGCATGCATATAGATGATAGATAGATGGATAGAAGATAAATAGATAGAATTTCACAATTAATTGTATGCATCCTTTTGTTTCAAAACATTAATGTGTTATTTAATTTTTCTGGCTTTAGAAATGATATTCTAATATTTATCTGTATTTGGGACTAACAATTTTTATTTATTGGTAAATTATAGGGATCGGCGCTGTGGAAAGTTAGTGTGTCAATATGAAAAACAAAATATACTTAATATTCCCAATGCCACTGTTATTTATTCCAACATAAATGGACACATCTGTGTCTCATTAGAGTATTCAAATAATCATGAAGAGAGTGAAAAGATGTGGGTACAAGATGGAACTGTTTGTAGTGAAAATAAGGTATGTAGTCTTTTATTCCCAAATTACTTCCTAATATTTTACAATCTATTCTTAAATGCATATGTGGTATTTTGCTCATAATTTAAGTGCACATTCAATTTTATAAATTAAAAATAGAAAAAATTTTAAATAAGAAAAATACTTGAGAAGAAAATTAGTGTAACCTGCATTCATGTGTAGGTGGTATCACCATGAATATTTTATTGGCTTTTTCATAGAAATTATGTACATTCACTGAACTGAGAATCATATTGTTCGTTCACTGCATTTTATTAAATCAGGTCATATGTCACAGAATACTACTAATGTCATAAGCCATTCTCAGATATAATTATTTTAAAATAACTGAAAGAATATATGTCAATTTTGGTAATGACAATAATAAAGGGTGCATAGAGTAAAGAAAATGTTAATTGAAGGCATATATCTAAGTTGTAACTAATCTTTCTATTTTTATGAACATTTTGTCAACTATTTTTATACATATCTATATAAATATAGAATACTTATCTAGCTATACTAACTTATGTTTTTATGGTGAGAACATCTTATTTTCTTGTCAAATTATGATCTTTTTTTAATCCATAGTACACATGGATATGCACCAACATTTTTTAATCTTCCTAACTTTTTCCTATATGCAATATATGTTACTAACATGGATATTCATAAATACACAGTAAAGTTCAAGCTTAAACTATCCTCATATCAAGAATATTAATGATAAAGTCTTTCTGATATAATAAGAAACATAATCAATCAATTAATTAAGAATAGAAAGAAAGGCAAAATATAATTAACTTGGGAGCAAAAGAAACATTTTGTAAATGAGGAGTAAAAAATTTATGTTTTTGTTGCAACCAGGTATAAATAAATCTATTTTTTATATTTTAATTGTAAATAATTATGAGTATATACACATTTAAAATATATTGTTTTACCTAATAATTACAGAAATATTTGTCATGCATATTAAAGTTCTATCACAATCTAGCTTTACTAATATTTATTTTTAAATTAGGAAGTTTAAAAAGTAAACAAAATAAAAATTGTTACCCCAAATTCTCACACAAAAATTCAGTCATTTAAAACATTTTGTAATAACTTTACTTTTATAAAATTCACCTTACAAAATACTTTCCAAATTATTGCCTAAACTCTCTTTAATATTTAACTCTTAATTATTTGTAAACAGCCTACCACAGACTGTATGAGTTAAGAGTTGCACAGAAAAAAAACCCACTAAAACTGATTTAAATCGTGTATGGTTTATTCTTCCCCATCATGTAAAAAAAAAAAATTTTTGAAGATTGTTCATTTAGAAAAGTTATGGGATTCTATCATGTCATCAATGGTCCAGACTCAGTCTAATTGTAGCTGTAAATCTTATACAGTGATACTCTCTTTTATGCTTTTAAATGGTTGATTTAACTCCAAACTATCTTCACATTTTAAGGATTATTAGAAACAGGTAAGGGATAAAAGGATATATGACGTCTTTATTCACCAATGAGTGAACAGGATGAGGGATATCTGACTATCATTATTACAGTGTTCAGACCACAGTGGTGCTTGATCAAATAGGCATCTACTTTAGCAGCTCAAAAATATGCTGTTTTGGGAAGGTTTTGTTCCAAGGTAAAGACATAGAGAGTCTGGATAGAGATCTTGGGAGTTATTCAAATGATGGCTGCAAAACTTTGGCTTCACATATACAGGTATATTTCTATTAGCAAGGCTTGAGTAAGCTATCTGCATGTTAGTGCTCTAAATTTTCTTATGTATTTTGCAAATTGAAATGTCATTTTTTAAAATACTCATATATATATAATGTTCATTTGGATTAAAATAAACACATCACAGATATTTAAATTTTCTTTTTATCAACAAAGAAATTGAGGGAAGCTGGGATGGCTCAGTGGGTTAAGCACTCACTTTGTAGCACTGGGAACCGGGGATTGAATCCCTGCCCTGGCCCTTGCAGACCCATATGCTGAACTGGGGAGTTCCCTCAGTACAGTTCTCGCTCTGTCTCTGTCTCGTCTCTGTCTCTGTCTCTCTGTCTCTGTCTCTCTCTGTCAATAAATAAATAAATAAATAAATAAATAAAACAAAGAAATTGGAAGAGGTATTGGAGTCTATACATATGATTTTAATTCTCAGACATCAGTAACTGAGTATTAAAAATAGTTGTATATATTAGCACCTACTTGCAAACACTTAATCCTGGAAGAGTGCTAACAAGGATTTGCCAAGATCTGTTACTTGAAGTTTTGTTCTTGAAGTTCAAGTAGAAATTGTAAGCATAAAAGCTGATTTTAAAATGTTTTGTCAATAAAATAAACCTAAATAAAAAATGTTAAAAAGATTAAGATAGGAAATATTAATAAATAAATATGAGAAAACAACTGAAGGAATCATAGAGGAATATAATGGAAAGCAGAAATCTCAGATAATTGTCATGATTCTCATTAACTATGAGTAGCATTCTCACTACAGCTGACCACAAGAAAACTCAGAAACATGACATCCCCACAGAAAACAGACATGACAATTATGAAAACATCAACCCTTTGGTGTTATATATTTTTTCTTGACTTTAAAAAGATCTCTAAAATACACAGTAATATTGATTCGCCTCCTTCCTGTAAAATAGAATAAAAGAAACTGGTTTCAGATTGCTAAAACATAAGCCATTTTTGTGCTTATCAAAAGAATAAAAACTTGAAGATATATATGAATCAGTATATCAGTATATCACGCCACTGATGAAAATCAAGCAGATTGTTGGAAGTTATATGGCTGGGTCTGAAACAACATACTATCTTTTCTAAACAGAAACCCTGTCATAACTAATTTTAATGGTCAAATGTTTAGAGCACTGAAAATTCTGTTTCTTGAGGATCCCCCTTTAGTACTAGTTTTTATTTTTTATTATTATGAATATAAAAATATTTCTGTCTGAACTGATTTTAATTATATTGTACTTTTTTCATATCTAACCCCTTTATTATATTAAATAGATATTCTGCTTTACCCCCACCCCACCAATTTAATCATGGAAAACAATTATGTGTATATTTGTTCAAATTGTATATTTCTCAGATACTACAGAATTCAATACATGATTTTTTAAAGATGTCCTTAGCTGATAACAATATATATAGTTGACCTCCAAATAACACAGGTTTGAATTTATACTTACACGTAGATTTGTTGTTTAATAAATACAGTCAACTCTTTGTACTCAAGGGTTTTATATCAGTAGAGTCAAACAACAATGGATTGAAAACACTGTATTAAAAACCACAGATGTGTGATAGTATGCACTGTTCTATGCCATTTTATATAAGGGAGTCTGCATCCATTGATTTTGGTATCCACAGTGGTTCTGGAACAAATCCTCCAAGAATACCAAGGGTTGACTATAAAGTTTTGGGGAGTGACAACTTATATACTAATTTTTGACTGCATGGTGGTCAGTGGCCCTAACCCCTAAGTTGTTCAAGCATCAGTTGTGTTGTTTTCACAACAGGAGTTTAGAAATGTTGCCTCTTATCTTTGTCTGTAAATCCCTAAATATGAATTGCTATTTTTGTGGTAAAATGTGCATAACAAAACTTACCACTTTAAACCATTTTAAGTGTACAGTTTAGGACATGAGTACATTTACATTGTTCTGCAACTATTACTACTCATCTCCAGAAAATTTTCATCATTCCAAACAGAAACTATAACCATCACTGTAACTGTAATTCACCACTGACAGTTCCCCACAGTCCCTGATAATCACTGCTCTACTTTCTGTCTCTATAAATCTGATTATTCTAGGTTCTTCATACAAGTTGAATCATTTAACATTTGTTCTTTTGTTTCTGAATTTTTTCACCTGGCATAATGTTTTCAAATTAATCCATGTTTTTGCATGTACCAAATTTTTATTTCTTTTTAAGGCTGAATAATATTTCTTTAGCTTTCATTAGATGTTTATATCATACATCATTTATTTATTCATCTGTCAATGGACATTTTGTTTATTTCAACTATTTTTTCTAAATAATGCTGCCATCTTCATTGTAGACATTTCTGTTCAGGTTCCTATTTTCAAATGTTTTGATTTTTTCCTAGTGATGGAATTGCTGAATCATATGGTAATTTTGTTTGAATCTCGAGGAACTCCTATACTATTTTCTACTATTTTACATTCCCACCATCAGTGCACAAGGGTTACATTCAATATCTTTATATCCTCATCAACATGTGTTCTTTTGCATGTGAATATTTAGTATGAATTTGTATGGCAACCTTACTGAGAATAATTTGCCCATATCTGAAACACTTATTTCTTGGCTCTATATCCTTTTTCACTGGTCTATATGTCTGAGTTTTTGTCAATAACACACTGTTTTGATTACTATTAGCCTTTCTAATAGGTTGAAATTAATAAGTGGGTGTGCAAGTTTTTCTTCTTTTTCAACATTTTTTTTCACTATTTGCAGTCCCTTGAGATTATGAGTTTCAGGATAGATTTTCTATTTCTATAAAAAAAAATTTAAAAAAATGAGATTTTGTAAGGATTGTGTTGAATCTTCAGGCTGCTTTAAGAAGTATTGACACATAGCAATATTAAGTCTAATGAATGATCTCTTTTCATTTATTTGTGTCTTTTTTGATGTCTTTCAGCAATGTTTGTTTTATAGTTTTCAGTATATAAGTCTTTCATATTCTTGATTAAGTTTATTCCTAAGTATTTTTTTTTTTATTTTTTTTTTTATTTTTTTTATTTTTTTTTTATTTTTATTTTTTTTTAATCTTTTCACATTTATAGAGAGAAATTATCTTTTTGTCTTCAGTGCATATTTATTTCTATTTTACTTTTAACAGATAGAGAGAGAGACAGAGACAGAGACAGTTAGAGAACCGAACTGTGGGAACTCCCCAGTTCAGCATGTGGGTCCTGCCTGGGCCGGAGCCGGGATTCGATCCTCGGTCCTCGTGGCCTCAAAGCCAGCACTCAACCCGCTGAGCCGTCCCGGCTTTCCCCTAAGTATTTTTTTTGATGCTATTATAAATGAAAGTATTTACTTAATTCCCTTTCCAAATGTGCACCAGTAGAGTATAGAAATGCAACAGATTATTATGTGTTGTTTTTGTGTCCTGCAGCTGCTGAATTTGGTTACTAGTTATAATACTATGTGCACACATGCATGTGTATGTGTGTGTATGTCTATAATATTTATGGTTTTCTACATATAAGATCATGGCCTCTGTGAACACAAATAATTTTATTTTCCATTTTACAGTTTGGATACCATTTATTTCTTTTTCTTGCTATCAATAGAATTTTATTTCATCCAGCTTATATATATATTGTTGGCCTATGTATTCTGTTGAATAGAAAGTTGTGAAAATAGTTATACTTCTTCTTGATATTAGAAGAAACGCTTTTTAAAAATCATTGAGTATGATATCACAGGTGTGTTTTTTAAAGATGGCTTTTGTTGCATTGGGGTACTTTTTTTCTACTCCTAGTTTGTTGTTTGTTGAGTTTTGTGCATTGAAATGGGGTGTTTGTTTGTGTTTTTTTTTTCATTTCATTAATGTAGTTTATTCCATTGACTGATATTTGTGTGTTGAACCATCTTTACATTCTAGGAATAAATTCCACTTGGTCATATTGTATAAATTTTTTAATATGCTGCTGAATTTAGTTTACTAGTATTTTGTTGAGGTGTTTGCATCAATGTTCATAAGAAATATTTGTTTGTAGTTTTCCTTTCCTCTAGTGTCTTTGTCTGGCTCTTATATTAGGGCAATGTTGGCCTTATTGAATGCATTGGAAGGTGTTCTCTTTTGTTCAAATTTTTTGAAAGAGTTTGAGAAATATTGATTTGATTATTCTCTAAATATTTGGTAGAATTAACCTATGAAGCTATCCAGCCCAAAGACTGTCTTTGGTTCAAGACTTTTTATTACTGATTTAAGCTCCTTATTAATTATAAATCTATTCAGATTTTCTATTCTTCATGATTGAGTGTAGGTAGATGTATTCCAAGAAATTTTTTTATTTCATTGAGCTCATACATTGTTGGCTTATAATTTTTCTTAGTACTCTTTTATAATCATTAATATTTCTATAAAATTAGTATCAGTGGCCTCACTTTCATTTCTAATTTGAATATTTGAGTCTTCTTTCTTTTTTTAGTCATTGTAGGTAATAGTTTTTCAATTTTGTTGTTCTTTCATTTTTATATTCTCTATTTTTTTTCTTACTGTTAAATTTGTTAGTAAAAATTATACAGATTCCAGGTGTACGGCACTATAGCACTTTGTCTACGTGTTACAATATGTGTTCGCCACCCAGAGTCAGCTTTCTTTCCATCACCATATATTTAGCTCTTGCTCCCACTTCTCCCACCTATCTCCCCCCTTACCCTCAGGTTACCACTAAACTATTGACTATGTCTATGATATTTTGTTTCTTTGCTGCTTTTAGTTTTCTATTCCACATATGAATGAAATCATGTAGTTCTTAGTTTTATCTGTTTGGCTTATTTTGTTTAGCATGATAATGTCAAGTTCCATTGATGTTGTTGCAAATGGCAGAATTTCACTTTTCTTATCGCTGAGTAATATTCCATTATATATATGTACCACAGCTTTTTCATCCAGTCATCTATAAAAGGGCACTTCAGTTGTTTCCATGAATTAGTCACCGTGAACAATGCTGCAATGAACATTGGTGTACATAGGTTTTTATGCACTAAGGTTTTCGACTTTTTGTGTTTAATACACACAGAATGGGGGGTAGCTGGGTCATAGAGTAGCTCCATTACCAATATTCTGGGGAATCTCCATACTGTGTTCCATAGCAGTTGTACAAATTTGCATTTCCTCCACAGCGTATAAGTGTTCCTTTTTCTCCACAGTTACTTCAGCACTTGTTCCTTGTCTTGTTGGTTGTAGCCATTCCAGCAGGTGTGATGTGGTATCTCATTGTGGTTTTGACTTGCCTTTTAAGATAATGAAATTGAGCATTTATTTTTCATATATCTATTGGCCATTTGTATGTCTTTGTGGGTGAAGTGTCTGTTTAGATCTTCTGCCCATTTTTTAATTGGATTGCTTTTTTCGTTGTTGTTGAGTTATACAAGTTCTTTATATTTTTAGATATTAGCCCCTTATCATAGGCATTATTTGAAAATGTTTTCTTTTAATTAGTTGGTTGCCTCTTTGCTTTGTTGATGGTTTACTTTGCTGCACAGAAGCTTTTAAGTTTGATAAAGTTCTTTTTATTTATATTTGCTTTTAATTTCCTTGCCTTTGAGGTCAAGTTCATAGAGTCCTCCCTAAGCCCAAGGTCTATAAGTTTCTTCTACACAACTTATTCTTTTCAGTCTTATGTGGAGGTCTTTAATCCATTTTGAATTAATTCTGGTATATGGTAAAGATCTCAGTTTAAATTCATTCTTTTGAATGTGGTTTTCCAATTTTCCCAGCACCATTTACTGAAGAGGCTTTCTTTTCCCCACTGTATAATTTTTGCTCCTCTGTCAAAAATAATCTGTCCAAATATTTGTGGGTTTATTTCTGGGTTTTCAGTTCTGTTCCATTGGTCTGTGTATCTGTTTTTCCACCAATACCAAGCTTTTTTGATTATTTATGTTTTGTTGTATAAACTGGGGTTGGGAAGTGTGATGCCTCCAGCCTTATTCTTTTAGCATAGGATTGCTTTGGTGATTTGGTGTCTTTTGAAGTTCCTTATAATTTGATGATATTTTTTTTATTGTTGAATTTAATGGGGTAACATTGATTGGTAACAATTAGATAGTTTCCAGATGTACAAGTCCACATCACATCACCCATGCATTTTATCTATATCCTGCAACAACATCTGTAAAGTTTTAATGGAAATTACATTGAATCTGTTTATGTCTTTGGGTAATGTGGCCATTTTAACTATGTTGATTCTTTCAATCCATGAACATGGAATATCTTTCCATTTATTTGTGTCTTCTTCAATTTCTTTTAATAATGTCTTACAGTTTTCAGTGTATAAGTTCTTCACATTCTTTGTTAAATTTATTTCTAGGTATTTCATTCTTTTTGTTTTAATTAGTAAAAAAATGGATTTTCTAATTTCTAATTTTTTTCTCTGAGTTTTTTTTGGCATATGACTGCTGTTGATCTTTGTACATTGTTTTGTATCCTGTGACTTTACTGTATTTGTATATTGTTTCTAATAGATTTCTCATAGAGTGCTTAGAGTTTTCTATATAAAGAATCATGTCATCTGCAAAGAGTTAACAGTTTGACTTCTTCTCTCCCAATTTGGATACCTTTTATTCCTTTCTCTTGCCTGATTGCTCTAGCAAGAACTTCCAGTACTATATTGAACAGTCACAGTAACAATGGACATCCCTGTGTTGTTCCTGATTATAGAAGAAAAGTTTCAGTTTTTCCCAATTCAGTATGACATTTGCTGAGGGTTGTCAAATATGGCCTATATTATATTGAGGTACTTTCCTTCTATACCCACTTACTAAGTGTTTTGACCATAAATGGATGTTGTATCTTGTCGAATGCCTTTTTGAATCAATTAATATAATCATATGGTTTTTGTCTTTTATTTTGTTTATGTCTTTTATCACATTGATCGATTTGCATATGTTGAACCATTCTTATGCTCCCAGGATGAATCCCTCTTGATTGTGATATGTAATCTTTTTAATGCATTGCTGTATTCTATTTGCTAATAATTTGTTTAGGATTTTTGCATCAGTGTTCATCAGAGATATTGGTCTATAGTCTTCCTTTTTCATATGGTCCTCTCCAGGTTTTGGTATTAGGGTACTATCGGCCTCATAGAATGGTTTGGGGAGTATTGCCTCTTCTTGAATATTTTGGGACAGTTTGAGGAGAATTGGAATTAGTTCGTCTTTGAATGATTGATAAATCTCATTGGTAAAACCGTCTGGTCCAGGATTTTTGCTTTTGGAGATGTTTTGGATAGTTGTTTCAAGTTCTTTACTCTTGATTGGTCTATTTTGGTTATCCATTTCCTTTCGTTCAGTCTTGATAAACTACGTGTTTCTAGAAATTTGTCCATTTCTTCTAGCTTGTCAAATTTGGTGGTATAGAGCCATCCATAATAATTTCTTATGAATGTTTGTATTTCTGTAGTATCGGTCATAATTTCTCTTCTGTCATTTCTAATTTTAGATATGTATGATTTTTTCTCTGTCCATTCATAACCTTACCCAGTGGTTTGTTAATTTTATTGACTTTTTTCAAAGAACCAGCTCTTTATTGCATTAATTTTATCAATTGTTTTTCTGTTCTTGATTTCATTAAGTTCTGCTTCAATTTTTATTAGTTCTTTCCTTCTACTGACTTTGGAGTTCTTTTGGGTTTTCTTTTTCCTAGTTCTTTAAGATGATGTGTTAGGATGTTTACCCTTGATTTTTCTTATTCCTTGAGATAGGCCTATAATGATAAAAAATTCCCTATTATTACTGCTTTCTCTGCATTCCAATAATTTTAGTGTGTAATGTTTTTACTGTTATTAGTTTCTATACATTTTTCCATCTCTTGTTTTATTTCTACTTTGATCTGGTCATTTTTTGATAGTATGCTGTTCAATCTCCATGTATATGTGATTTTTTCTGTTTTCTTTTTACAGTTGATTTCTAGTTTCAAAGCTTGTGGTATGAGAATACACTTAGTATGACTTCAATATTCTTGAATTTGCCAAGGCTAGATTTGTGTTCCAGGATAGGGTCTACCATAAAAGGTTTTATGTTCACTAGAAAAATACATGTAGTCCTGTGTAGCAGGATGGAGTGTCCTATAAATATTAATTATGGGGGAAGCTGCATGGCTTAATGAGTTAAGTGCTCACTTTGTAGCCCGGGGACCAAGGATCAAATTCTGGCCTTTGCCCAGCCCATGTGGACCCATATGCTTAACTGGGGTGTGTTTCCCATGTGGGAGGCCCCCTTTTCAGCTCAAACCCCCTGGTTTGGTTCCGGGCTCAAGGGAACATGCCTCCCATGCAGGAGACTCCAGCCGTTTCTCAACTTGTGTGGCCCCTGACCACCTGTGTGAAACAAAACCATGTCAAAAACTGATGACATACTATTATGGAGACTGTTCTGGGCCCTCCACCTTCTTACTGTCTCTCTCTTCCTCTGCCTCTTTTTGTCTCTGTCAAAAAATTGTCAGTTATGTCCAAATTGCTATATTGTGTCATTTAAGGCTGCTATTTCTGTATTTAGTTTCTGATTGGATGATCTCTCCAAGGTTGTCAAAGGATGTTGTCAAGGAGGTCCCTTGCTATAATTGTTTTTTGTCCATTACTCCTATTTGATCTGATAGTAATTGCTTTGTTAACTTTGGTGCTTTCCGATTAGGGGCATATTATTATTGAATGCCATGATTTTTTAATATATTTTCCCTTTATCATTATGAAATTTTACTCTTTATCTCATTACTTTTTTATACTGATGTCTATTTTATCAGAATTTAATATTGCCACTCCTGCTTTTTTCTGGATGTCATTGGCTTGGAGTATTGTTTTCTACTCTTTCACTTAGAGCCTGTGTTTGTCCTTGTGGCTGAGATGTGTCTCAGCATATTGTTGGGTTTTGTGTTTTAATCTAATTTGCTACACTGTGCCTCTTTATTGGTGAGTTTAGTTCATCTACATTTAGGATGATGATTGATATATGAAGATTTCCTATATCCATTTATTTCTTCCATTTTATTTCTTTGGTTTTTCCAACTTTTTTTCATTTATTTTGATTTCTTGATTTAGGTCAAATAGCCTTTTTCAGCATTTCTTGAAATGCCAGCCTTGAGCTAGAGAATTGCCTCAGTTTCTCTATGTCTGAAAAGTCTTTATTCGCCTTTGATATCTAAAGGTTAGTTTTACTGAATAGTTAATTCTAGACTAATAGGGTCTCTCTTTTAAATTTTTGAAAATTTGGGTCCACTTTCTTCTGGCTTCCAGAGTTTCTGCTAAAAAGTTTGATGACAGCCTGATAGGTTTTCCTTTGAAGCTTATAATTTTTTTTTCTCTGGCTGCCTTGAGGGTTTTTTCCTCCTCTGGCTTTTGATATCTTCAGAATAATGTGCCTTGGGGAAGGTCTGCTAGGATATAGGTAGTTGGGGCTCCTGTTTTCTTCTTGAATGTAGGGTTCCAGTTTTTTCCATAGGTTCAGAAAGTTCTCATCTACCACCTCATTTAAAGGGCTCTAAGAAGATTCAAACTTTCTTCTAGTAAACCTATTATTTTAATGTTGCTCTTTCTAACGGAATCAGATAGTTCTTGTAGATATCTTTCATTTTTCTTGACTCTCAGATTCCTTTCTTCTTCCTTTTGTTTAATTTCCATGTTACTATCTTCTATGTCACTAATTCTTTCATCCATCTGGTCAGCCCTGTTTTCTATGCTTGTTAGTTCTTTTCTCAGTTCTCCTATTATGCATTTTATTTCCAGGAGCTGTTCTAACTTCTCAATTTTGTTTGTAAAGTAATCATTTTGATCATAACTTTTCTTATTGAGGTCATTTAACTGTGTCTGCATACTTTGCCAGCATTTTTTTGTGCTGTCTGAGTGTCTTGAAAATTGCAGCCCTGAATTCTTTTTCACTTAGGTTGTATGCTTCTAAATCTGTAAGTTCCTTTTCAAAAGATTTTTTCATTTTCATTTGGAGTGGCTTAGGACCCTAAGGCATTTGTTGTATTTGCTTTTGTTTTTTGTTTGTTTATTTTTTGTTTCTGCCTTAAGCATGAGTACATTTTCCCTTTGGGAATGTTTCTAGAATATGAACTTTTCTTCTTTGACCCAGTTGTCTAAGTCTCGATGTACCTCCTCTTTGGGAAATTGAGGTGGGCAATGACATGGTATGTCTCTGATATCAGTGTTGGAAAAGGCTAGCTACAGCCCCTGTGTTTTACAGTTTATCTAGGCTCTCCTGTCTGTTCCCACAGGGGTTGAGTTAGTTGGGGGTGACCCTGGTTTGTGTTATAGGCTAATTGCAATTTGTCTCTTTCTTCTCCTTGTATAACGGGTAGTAGCTGGGGTTCAGTCAAGGGGGATGAGTTTTGGGAGAGGCTTAGGGGAAGCGGTCAGTTTCTGTGTCCAAAACTTCTGCCTGGGAGTTGACGGCAGTCCATTTAGGGCTGTTTTGTATCCTGGGGTTGCTCTATAAGGTACCAGGTTAGCTGATAAAAGGCAGAGCAATGGAGAGGCTGGAGAGTTTGAGTGTAGCCTGGGGTGGGCCCAGACAGATTAACAAATTTCTCTGTCAGCAAGGGGCTCACCATTCAGTTTGTATTCACCTGTCTTATCTCTCTTCCAGGTGTGTTCTGCTTTTCCGGCTATAGAATCTTAAATTCATTCTCACCCAGATTCAGTTTGTGTCTGAGTTCATATTAGGCTTCAGGGTGCCAGCTCAGCTAGTATAGGGCCAGGCAGGTGGATTCAGCTGAGGCAAAAGCAATTCTGCCATAAGTAGGGATGTTGGTATGTGGCTCAGTTTTGCACTTTCCTCCCCAGCCCTTGTTCAAGCCTCTTGCAAGAGTGTGCTCTACTTCCTGGTTGTGTTATTACACTCACCCTTACCCAGATCCACTTTGCTATTTTGAGTCCACACTTCTGGGCTTCAGAATCTTGGCCCAGCTGGCTGGGTTGCCAGGCAGATGGACACAGCTGAGATAGGGACACAAATCCCACTGTGAGCAGGGAGCCGGTTGACAAAAATAGAGGCACAACTCAGCCATTTTTTCTTCTCCCCTGTCAGCATCCACTTCTTTTCTAGGGTGGCATTTTGATTTTGAAAGCCAATGGCTATGGAAGCTGTTTCCCCCAGAGCTGATAAATCAGCTTTGCAGTGTCTATAGACCATCGACTCTGCATGTACAGAGCTATGGCTGGGACCCTTTTCCTCTTTTGTCCTGGGCAGTTAAGGCACCCCTGCTCCATCCCGATCCCACCTAGAGCACACCAATCAAATTGGGGCATCAGTGTGCTGCCACTGGTCTTGTGAGGTCTTGGCTTCTAGTCTGCCCAGGATCTAGCTCCACTTTGGCCCGAGTCCCCCAAACCCTCTTCTTCTACCAGGTCTAGGTTGCATTCCATGGTCTCATCTCCATATTGCCCCTTCCCCTTCTCTCCCACTTGCCCCCTTTTCTCCAACCCTCAGGTGTTGTCTTGCATTGTGTGGGTATTTCAGCTTACATTGTGTTTATCAGGGTTTCCTTCATGGAGTCAGTCTACTTTTTTTAAATGCCCCTTCCCAGAGAAGTTTCAGGGTTCTCCTCTCATGCTGCCATTTTAGGACCGACCTCCTAGTTTCTATTTTGTTAATTGTCATCTAACCTTTATTATTTCCTTCCTCCTTCTAGCTTTGAGTTTAGCATGATTTTTATGTATTTATTTAGGGAGCAAATTAGGTTGCTGATTTGAGATCTCTTTTCCTTTTTGATGTAAAAGGTTTATAGGTTAAAATT
This sequence comes from Craseonycteris thonglongyai, assembly GCA_004027555.1. NCBI lineage: Eukaryota > Metazoa > Chordata > Mammalia > Chiroptera > Craseonycteridae > Craseonycteris > Craseonycteris thonglongyai. The sequence goes on along the minus strand of PVKE010027688.1, from coordinate 1,776 downwards.
CATGTTAGCAGTGTTTTGCAACATCTCATAAATATTTGGTGGTTTGTTTTATTTGCAATGGTAGTTTATTTAAGATGTACTTTGTCTAATATTATTGGAGCCATCCCTACTTATTTTTGTTACTATTTGCATGGATTATCTTTTTCCATCCTTTCTTTCAACTTTTTATTTGATTAAATACCAAGTGAGTCTTTTGCAGTCTCTCCAGCACATAGTTGAAAAATGTTATCTAATCTGCCAATTCATGGCATTTGATTGGGGGGGTTAATGCATGATTATTAACATAATTGCTCATAAGAAAAGACTTGCTTTTGCCATTTTATTATTCTTTGAAATTCTTATAGTTATGTGGACACCCTTAGGTTCTTATGGGACATCATATGGTTGACCAATATACACATTATGGGAGTCTCTAAAAGAGATGAGAAATAAAGGGACCAGAGAGATTATTTGAAGTAGTTGTGGTTAAAAATGTCTCATATTTGAATAAAGATGAATTTATAAATTCTAGATCAATGAATTTCAAATAGAATAAACACTGTAAACAAAAAAGGGGGCTGCCTTGGCACACCTGAGAAGCTCAATTACTAAAAGTAACCACACAGGGTGTATTAATTATTTTTAAAATGTATTTCTAAATGAGCAAGTAATGGTGGGAAGTGACATTCTAAGGCCTATATGATATATTGATTAATCTGTATGTTGAGTAAGCCTTGTACATTGTTTTCGTGTATCTAGAATAACATACTTAAAATGTCAGAATTATCTTTTTTCTAGGCCTCCAAGGATAAATACCCAATTGGGCTGAGACAGCCACAACATTCCCCATTATTATCATTTATAACATACCTCTGTTATGTTGTATTTATGTATACTATCTTATACCCACCAATGTAAAAAAAAAAATGTATCTGTCAATTTTACTTTCTATTTAATCCTAAAGATTTCTTTACTTTATCCACTTCATTCTACCTACTTAATCCGCCACTAACAGATTTCATGTGACATAGTTTTTTACATCTTCTCCTTTGATTATAATGTATAACATAAACTGAAAAACTGCAGTGTCTGTGTCAACTCTTGGAAATTTTATTTAGGACTAGCCCCAAAACCTTGGCTCAAAATGAACGCTTTTAACCTTTCCAAAGATTAGGAATTTTCTTCATTAACAGCAGAAAAGGAAAAAAAAAGTAAACCACACACACACACAAAGGCATATTATAATCCAAATATCAAATGCCAAAGACAAAAAGAGGATACTCAAAGCAGCAAGTAAAAATGAATCATCATGTACAAGGGATCCTCAACAAGATTATAGCAGATTTCTCAGCAGAAAAATTTTAAGCTAAAATGCAGTCAGCTGATATATTTGAAATCCTGAAGGAAAAAACAAAACAAACAAACAGAAAAAACCCTGCCAATGAGAATTCTACATCCAATAAAAGTGCCTTTTGAAATTGATGGAAAAATTAAGACATTCCCAGATTAAAAGGCAAACAAACAAACAAAAAGCTGAGGACATTTATTACCATGAAAGCAGGCCTACACACACAGATACTAAAAGGAGTAGTTCATGATAAATATAAAGTTGCTATTATGTAACTAAAAGTCATATATACAAAGAAAGATCTCTGGTAATTTTAAATAAATGGAAGCATAAACATCTGTATTAATGTAATTTTGATTTATAACTCATTTAAAAAGGTTCTACCAGATTCAAAAGACAGGTGTATAATTAAATATTTCAAATCTATGTTAATGGCTGCACAATATATA
>PVKE010027687.1:0-21425 GCA_004027555.1 Craseonycteris thonglongyai | reverse complement strand
GAATCAACATTGCTTTCTGAGAGAGGCGAAGAGTCTTGTGTTGGTGGCGGAGGAGAGGCTCTCACTTGCCTCGTAGAAGCTTTAGGCTCCCTCGGAGACTCTTCTGCTGGAGGCGCTGACGGGAGAGCCGGGGGCTTTACCTTGGAGAGAAACATGGTGATGGGTAGTTGTTGTCTTTGTTTTTTCTTTTCCTTCAAAATTCCCCTGTACAAGGACATAACCCCGTCAACGGGGTTCTGGGCGCCCCGGAGGAAGCTTTCGCAGGGGCACAGCGCTTAGGCGGCATTATAAGGGCTTCATTAATAAAAAAAGTGATCGCTTAAACAAAACAAGTTATCGCCAACACAACACTAAAACCCCGTCAACGCTCCTTTCCGCAATGTGGCTGCCGACATGGTTGTATTTTTTCATTTTTATTTTTTGATGAATATTTTGGGAAAACCCGCGAAGCACTGAAGCCGCGAAACATGAAGCGTGAAGTGGCGAGGGAACACTGTATAAACGTTTACATCATGGACTAATAATGAGACTTACAGTAAAAGATAACATGTGAGGTGTGAACCCGCAAGCTGACACACACACATCGGTTGATTTTGTTTCCTCTAATCTTTATTTTATACCCAACCCGAGTTCCTTGCCCATGCAGCTGTCAGGAAGTTCCGTCTTCATGACTTTGGAGGGTTCCCCTTTCTATAGTGTGATAAGGATGCAGGGAGCTGAGGCACTGTCAGGCTAAGCGTGTCCTCTGGACTGGGAACATTGGTAATGCTTGAAATATCTCTTGTTGGAAGTTCACGTGACCCCCCCCTCCCCACGTCCCCTCCCCCCACTTTCAGATTTATGTTTGAGGCACAAGTATGGATGGCAAAGCTGGGAGCCACTACCAAAGTAGGGTTCCATCTGGCCACCTCCTGGGTCATGAGAGTGCAGCAAACCCCCAGTCTGCTAGGGGCCTCTTTTCTCTCTGGGGAAATGTTTCCCTCCCTTTTTAAATCCAAGACCATCTCTTTTCCCCTGGGGACCCTAAAAGACAACTACCTTCCATCTCCAGAGGGACACCTGATTTCATTTCTTTCACAGGTTTTTTTTTTAAAAGACAGGAATATGTGCTGACTTCACACAGCTTCGATTCTCTGCTTGGCAACCAGGAAGTATAAAGGTCAGAACTCCCTGCGTGAAATAAAAGAGGGGCAAGAAAAACAAGGAGGTTAAACTCATTCATATATCAATACATTGCCTGTCTTTAGGAAGATCAAGGTTTGTCAGGTGCCCTGTCAGGAAAATTTTTACCTCCTTCTGCTATTTTTTCATCTTGCTGTTTAATTTTTTTTTTTCATACTGTGTAACTACATATTTTCAAATGTCCATTTCTTTCACTCTATCAGTCAGAGCAAACCATCCATCTCCTAACGTACCGGTAATTTTCTCCACAGTGTGTACATACAATTGCTCATGTCAGTTAAATTGTGATGTAGTTATTTTATATTGGAAAGCCAAATTGTGGGATGCTAGAAAAAATGGAGACTTGATAACTTAACCAAATTTGCTTCGTAAACCTGAACAGTTGGGTGAGATTTAAAGGAGGGAGGCGGGAAAGGATGAAGTTTATTAAAAGGACAGGAAATCATTGGACTTGTCTACACTTCAAGTCACTGATGGCAGATAAAAAGAGCCTATTTCTTCATTCCTTCCCTAGGACCTACTGAAATAAAATTTAAAAACCAAGGTAGAACTAAACCCCATATTATCGAAGAGAATGGGAAGAGGACTCAGTTGAAATTTCAGCAAATTTTTGGCCTACAGAAAGACAATACGAATGCTGACAGATAAAACAAAAACAGATAAATTGAAATAAATATTCTGAAGTAGACGTGAGAACCTGTCTGTCAATCAGTGCCTGAGACAGATGCCAGTTTTAAGTTGAGGACAGAAGGTAGTGTGTATACAGAAAGGAGAAATTTGAGGGCTGAATCCAAAACACCTGCATTGTTTGGCCTTTCCTCTAAACTCTGCCCCCACCAAATAAAGCACAGACAGCAGACACCCACCCCTAAGGGATGGGAGGAGGAATGCTTCCTTAAGGAAATTAAATTGCTTATTTAAAAGCATGTTAAGACTCCAACTGTGGAAACCTACCATAAAAAAGGAGGACTCAAAATGGTACAACAGAGAGGATGAAAAGCTTGTGTGTGTGAGAAATGTAAAGAATGTGAGAGAAATTAAAGGTAATAGAAACTTCAGGAAAATAAGAAGGTAATAAAATTATGGTTCAAAAATGTATTAAAATTTAGAATGACTTTTAAGTATTAGAAATTGATAGCATGTAAAAAAATATAATTTAATCTTGAGACTCAGAACCTTTTACTTTGAATGCTCTTAGGGTTGTGATGTTGAACCCATGGATTAGAAAGTATAGTGAAAGATCCTCTCGTTTAGGTCTTTGCTCAAGGGTCGTATTGTCTAAAATTGAACCTTCCTGCCCCATCCCACACTCTGTCCCACTTACCTGCTTTATTGTATTCCATTGCACTTAACTATTATGGGATATACTGTGTATTTTTCTGATTTATTTGTTCATTGGTTCCCCCTTCCCTCCTTACTGGCATGTTAGGTCAAGTAAAGGAGGGAATTTTTTGCCTTTTTGAAACATTTATTTTTACTGTGTTGTTTTTTTTTTGACAGAGAGGTAGACAGCCAGACAGAGGGACAGAAAGAAGGTGGGAGGGCCCAGGGCAGTCTCCATAGTTGTACATTATTACTTTTCGATATGGTTTCATTCCATAGGTAGGCGAGGGACTGCACAGGGCAGGAACCGGGTCCAGCAAGAATTGAACTGGGGACACACCCCAGCTCCGCATATGGGTCCACACGGGCCGGGATTCAATCCTTGGACCCCAGGGCTGCAAAGCTAGACTTCAACCTGCTGAGCCATCCCGGTTTCCTTGCCTTTTCTTTGTTACTGTATCCCCAATACCTTTGCTACCTGTTGCTCAGTAAATGCTTGTTGAATGAATGAAAGACCATATAACACTAGGAAGTGAATGGAATAGTATATATTAAATCTTTATCTTTTACGTTAGGATTTGGAGGTTAGGAATTTAAACTGATCAATCAAGATGTTCCAACCTCGTAAACAAGCATTACAGATGTAGAAAATCCAGAAAGCGGAGTTAAGTTGCCGCTAGGGAGCGAAAGGACTGGAACAGGAGTCCTTTGCTTTCCTTTATAAGCTCTTCAGCACTATTTAATCTGTTCCACTATGAATGTATCTCTCTGATGGAAAATAAAACTATACACAATGAGAAATTCCAGTGCTTTGGCTTGATTCTTGTAACCCTACACATCTCTCTATTAGTACCTCCCATGCATCTATGACTTGTGCAACCTGTTGCTAATTTTTCCAAGAGACCACACGTGGTACTGAATCACTTTCAGCACTTGCCCAAAGCCTCCATTTTCAGCTGAACCTCTGTGCACCCCTAATTCTGCATTTTCTTGGCTAGCCTGAACCACCCCCTCATCTCTTCCTGTGGTGCATTCTTCACATGTCTAGCTACCTCCAAGCATACCTGACTTCTCCTGTGTTCTTCCTGAGGGCTCATGCAGTCCAGCTATCTCTGGTGGTCCTCTACAGATAATCAATATTTTCTTCAACTTGACCTGGGCTTTTATATTATCAGCCCTTAACACATAGCCTAGGGTCCCCAAATTACACCTGAGAAACTGGCCTTATATTTCAGGATTTGAGAGTTTCCTTTTTTTTTGGTTTGCTTGGGTTTTTTGTTTAACAGGTTCTTTTTTTTTTTTCTGATTATGAAATAAATATATGTGAAGTGCAGTATCAAAATTGAAGTAAGAAAATCTGTTTTATGAGTGAAAATCCCTCATAATCCCATTCCCAGCAGATAACAAATGTTAAGACTTGTCTTACATCCACATTCTTTAAAAAGAGAACGTACTATACGTACTATTCTATAGCGTAGTTTTTCGATGTTTACAGTCTTCCATCTCCAATAGCCATGCATAAAAATCAACTTCATTGTTTTTAACAACCACACACTCTTAGCATGTATTGGCCAGGATCCTTACTTAAGGACAATGTAATCGACTCTGGCTAAAGGAATTTATTAAGGAGTGTATATATATAGAGAGAGATCACAGAGTTCTTGGACTGATCAGAGAAACAGCTTTCAAACTCAGCTTTCAGGAACATTTTCCAACAATCTCACCACAGACCTGGGCTGCCAAGGGAGCTGCTGCCTCTGTCACAATCAGGAAACTGCCGCAGAGCTGTCAGCTTCAGAACCACTCGTCACTGCCAAGGTCAGGAAGCTGCCGGTCTGGAAGCCACCGTGCAGATCAGGATGCTGGCTCCCGGCCTCTCTGTGTGCCTCCATCACCATCCCATGCAAGCCCAATGAGCTGCTCTCTCTGAATCAGAGCCTCATGTGAGCACATCCAGTCGGTGAAACATACATTATATGCAGGACCTGCCTGCAAGGGGCCTGGGAGATTCACTTGTTAGCTCTTCTGTTTCTGAAGTGTAATGAGACATATGACACTGTTGTCAGAGCAGAGCCAGAGTTTTCACCACATAAGGATATACTGTCATTTATCCAGTGTTTCTGTAAATACCATTATGCAGAGAAAACAGAAGGTTTTCTGTTTTGTTTCTTAGTGAAGCTGCTCTTATATGTAGAGATTCTGAGTTTATTGAGGGTCTCTGATTAAAAATGGGATTATCATGCAAAGTGTTTCTGAAGGTGAAAATAATCTTTCAGCTTATTTGTGTTTACACAGGCGACATCATTGTCCACATGGAACCACAAGGATTTATGAAAATTCTGGCATGTACTGCCCCACAACTGAATATTTGGAAAAGTATCCTACTTATGGCAATGTTCTTCCAGCTCAGAGTCTTAAACCCAAGCAAGAATGTCTAGCATACCGTGGTAAAATGGAAGGAATAACAACATTTAAGTAAATATTGAGAATCTGTTTGCTTTACTTATTCTTCTCCCAACTCTGCTAGCCCTAATAAAGTTTTGTTTTTTTTTAACTCTTTAAGTTAAAAAAATCCACTCTAGTGGATTTCAGTTGAACCAATCCAAGAAGCAAGAAACTAGTTGAGTCACAGCTTGAGACAACACAATGAGAAGAATTAAGTTAGAATGACAAAAAAGTGAAAAGGGAAATAAAAAGCCCTCCGGATATTTTCTTTACCTGCCAAAGTGTCATATTTATCTGCTTTCCACTGTCACCATGACTAGAGGAATGCAGCAGCTTCCTAATTATTCTGTCTGTATCTCTGGTCTTTGCATCCCTGATGTGTTTCCCATACTTTAGCCTGCCAAGATGGTCTTTGTACAATGCAAATCCAATCCTGCAGCCTCCCTGCTTAAAACACGCTTACACTTTCCCACTGTATTTAACAAACATATACACCAACATCCTTACTGCAATCCCTTCATGGTGTTTGGTCCTTACTTGCTTTTCTAACTTATTTTCATGGCAGTACCCTCTGTACGCTTAACACTTATATCTCATAGGATATTTTTCACTTCTTGAAAGTACCAGGTTTCCCTTTCCACAGAACCGTCCAAGACACTGTTTTACCTGCTTGAAATTTTCCCTCCCTCTCACCCTGGTGAATTCCCTTTCAACTTGCAGTAGATCTCAACCCAGTCATCACTGAAAAGCCTCTGACACCTCACCCAGGTCTCAGGCTTGGTAAAAGACCTCCAGGTAAGCTCTCAAAGCATCTCCCTATTATTTGTCACTGGACTAGTTTCACTGTTCCCCGAAAGCAGGAACTATGTTTGTTCTTATCTCGGCATTCTGCTTCCAGAATCCTAGCACGGTGCCTACCAGCACCGAGTAGGCACTCAGTATTTATTTATTTAGCGGGTAACACAAAAAAGTCCTAAGCCTGAACTTTTCATGTGGACCTAGCTTTTCTGTTCTCTTTGTAGCTCTGTCAATACAGCGGGTTAATTCTTTATTCTGTTCTTGTGCTCATGATATTGAAGGCACAGTTTTAGGCATTAGGTATAAAAAGATCAATGAAGATTCCATCTTTCGGGGAAGCCGAGATGGCTCAGTGGGTTAAGTGCTCACTTTGCAGCCCTGGGGACCGAGGATCGAGTCCCGGCCCCGGCCCGTGCGGACCCATATGCTGAACTGGGGAGTGCCCCCAGTTCAATTCTCACCGGGGTCTTGCCCCGGCCCAGTTCCTGCCCTGTGCAGCCCCGCGCCCACCTGTGGAATGAAACTATGTGGAAAAACCAATGATGTGCAACTATGGAGACTGTTCTGGGCCCTCCCACTTCTCTCTGTTTCTGTCTCTCTTTGTCAAAAACAATAATAAAAAAAAAAAAGATCCCATCTTTCAAGGAACTCATACATCAGATTTCTATAATTTAGGATTTTAAAAGTATGCTCTACAACAACTTTAATTTTTAGTGATACCCCTTTTTATTTCATTTCCGACGTAGCTTATTCCACCTACACAGCACAGGTGCCTACAGAGTGGGCAGGAAAGTCTGTCCTGAAAGTGTTTTGGGACTCATTACATGAATAAATGCGCACTTAACACTTTCCTACCTTTTTTAAAAAAGATTTCTGGGGAAGCCAGGATGGCTCAGTGGGTTAAGTGCTTACTTTGCATTGCCTGGGACTGAGGATCGAATCCCGGCCCCAGCCGGTGTGGAACCATATGCTGAACTGGGAGCTCCCCCAGTTCAGTTCTCTGTCTCTGTATCTCTCTCTCTCTCAAAAAACAATTAAAAATAAATTAATTAAAAAAAAAAAGATTTTTATAAGATTTTATTTGAGTCAAACTGACATTTGTCAGGAAGCCAGATTTCAAACACTCATGTACTACTTCTTCATAGAAAGTTGCTTTGGGTTTGGAGGTGTACTTTCTAACACTTTACCAATCTGACCAGAGAAACTCAAGACATGTAAGCTTTCTTTCTGTCCTCCTTGACTCTTCCACTCCCCAACTGCATTTTAACCTATTCCCCTTTAGCTGGTATTTGGGAAGAGCAAAGAACAACTTGGATGTCTTGAGAAGCAGAAGTGTGTGACTTCTACTACTATTCATCCACTAAATGTTTATTAAGTGTCAGGCACTATGCCAGGCACCTGTGATACAGGGGTGAACAAAATGGTCATGACCTCTAGTCTCAGAGACAGACGCTGATGCTTCATCTAGTGAAAGTGGCAATCGAAAACTTCATCCTACGGGTAAAACAGCAACAGCGATAACATCAGTGAAGGACAGGGTGAGAGCCAGAATGAGAGGTTTGACCTTATCAGGGAAATGAGAAGAATTAACTAAAATGGGAAGGATGTGAAGCAAGTAAGGGGATTAAGTGGGAAAGAACTGATTTCAGTGAGCTATTTCTGAAAGCTTGGAATATTACCAGGCAATGAGATGGAGAAAAGCCTTTATGCTGATAGCTATTTACAAGGCAAAACTGATAGGTGTTGATGGGCTAGATATAGGAAGGAGGTGAGGCATGAGGGGCTCATCCTAGGTTGCTGAGTGAGCAGCCGAAGGGATGGCGAAGCCATTCATTTAGATGAAACAAGCGAAAAGGACCATGTTTGTTGGGGGCAGGGGATTGTGCGTTTGATTATGAAGTTGTTTTTGTTTTGTTTAAGATTTATTGTTTTTGGCAGAGACAGAGAGAGACAGAGGGAAGGTAGGGCCCAGAGCAGTCTCCATAGTTGTATATCATTAGTTTTGGTATCGTTTCATTCCACACAGGTGGATGTGAGGCCACAGGGTGGGAACCAAACTGGGGGCCTCCCATATGGGAAGCAGCACCTGAGTTCAGCGTGGGTGTTTGCTTGGGCCGGGGCCGGGATTTGATCCCTGGACCTCATGGTTGCAAGTCAAGCGCTCAACCTGTTTAGCTATCCCGGCATCCCGAAACTAAGATTTTTGATGTGTGTCACTATTTTCATACCTTAAACTTTTCAAGTAAAAAAACCAACAACTTGGAACTTTTCAATACTGCCTTGAAATTATTAGAAATAAAAGAACTTGTGAAGCTGTGTTTCCAATTTATGTATTTCAGGTCGGATTATCGTCCTTATGAAATAGTCCAACAGCCTCGCCATGTACCTGAAGCATATAAACCCAAACAGGGGGAGATTGACCTTGGTACTACCTACAAACGAGATTTCAATTCTTATAAAATGCAGCCTGTGTCAATAGTCCGGCCTCTGGAAAGACAACAAGTTAAAAAAGGAAAGTTGGACACTGTCCCAACCTATAAAGGTAACTTGCTGTTCCAAAAATGAAGGAGCCAAAAAACTGGAACTCACTTCCAGCTTTGGCATCTAACTTCCAAATCATTATTCTGGTGCATTGCCAAACTTAGCCCTTGTGGCTTTAGGAAAAAAACATCTTTTCTCTTTGGTCAAAATAGTATTGTATAGTGAAAAAAAAGACTATTTGCCTGACTGAGAGTTAAAAGCCCCAGATTCCTGTCCAAATTAAACCACTTACTTAGTTTTCTGTACCTCAAAACATAAAAACAAAAAGACGCCAGTGAACAAACATTACTCATATTTGTCCCATTATGCCACATTTAGTTAGCATTGTTCTCTTTCCTGCCATCACAGAATAAGTTTAAACTCTACCAAGTGGACTGGAGTCTTTGACAAGGTCAAATAAATAGCAACCCTCTTCAAAACCAACAAGAGTGTACAGTTTAATTCAAATGCATCAATAATTACATTAAAGGTCAATGATCTCAGCATGCCAATTAAAACAGAATGTCATAACACACGAAGAAGAAAAAGAACCAATTAATTAAGGGTTGTCTACATGAAACCTAACATTAAATGCAAAGATATACAAGGGCTGTCCGGAAACTATCTAGCCACGTAACCATTCCCGTTACATTGACTATGGCTGGATTTTGTTCTGGACAGTCCTTGTGTATAGGTTAAAAGTAAAAGGATGGAAAAATGTATACCATGCAAACTCTAGTGAAAAGAAAGCTGTAGCGCTGACTATATTAATAACAGAAAATGTAGCCTCAAAAGATGAGTATTGGGAAAGCTGGGATGGCTCAGTGGGTTAAGTGCTCGCTTTGAAGCCCTAGGGACCAAGGATCGAGTCCTAGTCCCGGCCCGTGCGGACCCACGTGCTGAGCTGGGCTGTGCCCCCAGTTCAGTTCTTGCCGGGGTCTATGCTGGAGGCTCCTGGCCCAGTTCCTGCCCTGCGCAGCCCCGCGCCCACCTGTGGAGTGAAACTATCTGGACAACTAATGCTGTCAACTATGGAGACTGCTCTGGGCCCTCCCCCTTCTCTCTGTCTCTGTTTCTCTCTGTCTGTCAAAAATCAATAAAATAAATCTTTAAATTGGTTTAAAAAAAAAAAAAAAAGGACGAGTATTACCAGGGATAAACAGGGACATCAACTATGGATTAAAAGGCCAGTTTGTGTTTCCTTACCTCTCCTTTCTACCCACACCCCCACCTCTTTCCAAAATTTAGGTTCATAAGAACAAGAATATGCTAGCCTAAAGATTGCTTACATCACTTTTGCACATACAGCCAAGCCCTGTATTTTATGTTAATCCCTAGATGCTATGGTTCACTTTAGCATTTCATGAGTTATAGTGAAAATCCCAACCAGTTCCTGGGAATATCCATAATCCCTAAACTTCTGTCTTCGTCCAAAACAAGGCCTTTTGCACTTTCAAAGACTATCAACAGTCAGTCTCCAGTGTTCCATTCCCTGTGCCATAGTCAGATGAATCTGGATGTGGGAAGTTACACGTATTGAAGTGGGGAGACAAGAAGAGCAAGGTGGAAATGCGCGCGCGCGCGCACACACACACACACACACACACACACACACAAATCTGGGGGCATCAGGGAAACTTCCTACTCAATTATATTCAGATTTCTACAGACAATGAATTGTGGGCAGTGAGAGAAGTCATAGTTTTGAGAAGAAAGTTGATCTCTTCATATTTAAAAATGCATTTTTCCCCCCTCCAAGATGATTATCGAGCTTGGGACATTCAGAAAAGTGAACTTCAAAAACCAGAACAAACTTACTATCCCCCTACTGTGAAATTTGGCAATTCAACGACATCTCAGGATAACTATGTTCTGTGGGAGATACAGCCGATGCGGAGCTTTAAACCCAGCTCTGTGGTCCAACGTCCCACAGTCCCTTTTCATGGTGATACAAGCCATCGCCTTGATTACATACCTTATCAACTAGAACCCAAGTCTACACAGCCCAAAGAAGTTTACAGGCCAACCAACCAACCCTTTGAAGACCTCACAACTCACCGACGTGACTTCCAGGGTCTTGCTGGTGAAACTGCAAAAATCTGCAGACCTGTATACACCAGAGTGGCCCAAGATGCTCAGTTTGAAGGAAGTACTGAATCCCGAGATAGTTTTCAGCCTTGGAAAATCTCACCACCTGAAGTCAGGAAAATACAAGAGTATGTCCCTCCTCTAGGCACCATGCAGCTGCACAGCACCAGCCATCTCGACTACGTTCCACACCAGGCCCAACGTGCTGTCCCCATCAGACCCGTTTCCCACAGGCGAAATCGCAGTCTTCCTTTTCAAGGGAAAAGCACCACGCAGGAAGATTTTCCAGCATGGGAAAGTTGTCACCAAGGGCTCATTAAAAAGCAACAGCAGATGCCCAGCCTGTCTGGAAAATTTGATGGTTTGAGCACTTTCAGATCTCACTATGTGCCTCATGAGTTGATTCCAACGGAGAGTTGCAAGCCCTCAAATGTTCCTTTTCAGAGTTCAAGTCCATTCAATGGCATCACCATGTACTCTACTGAGTATGCAAGGAAGCAACAGGAAATCTGCCCTGCTAGCTACGCTACTCCCCCTGGCTATGTCTTTGAAAATACAAATTCCCGAGGTCATAAATTCTTCCGCAAGGTCACACCCACAGTGAAGGCCTTCTAACCAGCAAGTCATGTTTGAAAGGAGGGTAGCTGGTTCTCCAAGGGCAAAACCAACTTATTTTGATAGTAGAAAAAATTTATGAGAGCACTAAAACAAATCCTTTTTAGATTTTTTTTTTTTAAATCAAGAAAATTGGAAAATTTGTTATAGGAAATCAGGGACTTAAAATCCATTTTGTATTGATATTTTATCCTGGATTGTCCTTTCATATGCACTTCTGGAAGCTGAATAATGTACATTCCCATTGGAACTGTTCTAATTCCCAACATACTGTTTGGTAACTGGTCTCCAATCTATCATACTACCATTTATCCTTGTGTTTATAATTAACAGCAATTGTACGATGACTTGCACACCAGTTATCCTTTATGGAGCTCATTAGGACTGTCTAGACCACCACCGACAATGATACATGGATCCCTCTTCCAAGGCAACAGGATTCCTTCTCCTCAGACTCTACGGCACCTACAGAGTGTACACTGAGCCAAGGTTGGGTGGGTGGTCGTGGGGAAGAGGGCTGCATGCTCCTCAGTGTTCAACTTAGCTAGAGCCACTGAGGTGTGACAAGGACAGGAATCAAAGCATCTGAGTTCAAGTTCTAATGACATCCATCTGCATTTGTGCCACCCTGAGCAAGTGACTTACATCCCAGCCTCAGCATCGTCCTTTGTAAAAGGGGATCTGCCCTGCCTGCCTCACAAAAATTGTGTTTTGCACACCCGCCCACTCACGATATGCTGTCATCCATACAAAGTGCCAAACAAATGCCAGGGAATGTTCTCAAGTCACTTCAGGTATTTTCTTACCAGCCTTTTTCCTTTTACAAAGTAGGACAATGACCTACTCAAGTAATCACTTTCTGGTCTTTGCAAGGATTTTAAAATAACCTGATTTGCTTCCTCAGGCCTGTGAGTAGTACAACTTCTGAGAAGTCTTGCCCACTAACTCTCACAAGCACCCAAGAAGATGCTGGAGAGAACGGAGACCCTGGATTGGGGGGCATCACATGGTTTGAATGACAAGTGTTTCCATGCAGGAAGGAGCACTGGCTAGGGTAGTTTTAGGAATGACTGAGAGTTTGGAAGAAATCTTCAGGTTAACAGGTAATTGTAACCTCATTGCCACGTCCAGAGTCCTGGGTCAGAAGAACTGGGTTCGGTGATGTTCTCCTCCTCCATGAAGTAGAAAGAACATTCGGCATCTATAAACGCTGACAATTTTCCTAATGAATTTAACTCTTTGGGGTGTTTTTACTGTTCTTGGATAAATGATTGCTTTTCTTGGATAAATGATTATGAGAGAATATGATTTATCATGAAGTGTATTTAGTCGTTTGACATTTTAGATTTGTTTCAAACCATATACTTACTTGAGAATAAGTCCATGTCATTACAATATTTTATTTGAAAGTTTTTACTTACATTTATATTATTTAGTGAAAATTATGACGTGTAGGATTTTATATCTCTGCAATATTAATAAAGCATTGATAAAAGGAATGAATGTTCATGAAATCACTTCTGAACCCAACAGTTGAGTCTTATCTAGGTTGATCTGCATGTAATTACATACTCTTGTGGTTTTAACAGAAAATACTATTACATGCTCAAAATGAAACATTAGGGAATACTCCAGTGCTCTCATTCTGGCCTTTTTTCTGATGCTGGATATTCAGATCCCTCTGTGAGGTGATGGAGCAGTCTCCTCCTCTCCACAGAGGTCGCCCACAATAAGGCGTGTGTCGGGAGTACCTTGGGCCCAGGACACGGAGGAGGAGAAAGGTGTGTCCTTATAATCCAACAATACAACAGGAGTGAATATAGAGGCTAGAAAAGGGTACACATGGGGCGCTTAACCTCGGAAGTTCAGGGGACAGGCTCTTCCTTAAGGAAAAGCCGAATCTTCAAAGATAAGCTGGAATTGGCCAGCACAAGTGAAGTGCTGGAGGTGGGACCGGTGTAAACATCAGGTACAGACAGACGTGTATATCCGTGTATGTGTCAACGATACTTGCAAGATGTGGAGGCGGAAAGCTAGCAACCCGATCCATCGTCTCCTCAGGTGTCCTGGAGACACCACGCTGGAACGCACATGCACCCATTTTCACAGTCCCGGACGCTGGTGACGTCGTTTCATGTGCAGCCTCCAGTGTGGGGGCAGGGGGAGTTTAGGGTGTACGGGGCAACTCTGTGTGTTCCACTCAAGTTCACTGCAAACCTAACGTTGCTCTAAAAAGACCATGAAAAACAAAAACTGCACAGGGCAGGAGGAAGAGAGGGGAGTGCTCACCAGTCACAGGTTGGGAACCCCCTACCCCATCCCCACCCCCTTAATATATCAGATTTACTGGCGTCCTTTTATATAAACTACCTAAGGCTGTCTCTGAGAATCGCTGTGTGAGAGGAGAAGCCTCACAGTAGGAAGGGGAGAGAGGACTTCTGAGCACAGAGGTGAACCTCATAGTCCTATGTTAGTGAACTTCCAAAATGCCGTTTAAAGAGTGCTTGAGGGGAAGCAGGGATGGCTCAGTGGGTTGAGCTATTGTTTTGCAGCCCCGGGGTCAGAGGATTGAGTCCCAGCCCCAGCCCATGCGGGACCCATATGCTGAACTGCGGTGTGCTTCCCCTGTGGGAGGTCCCCTGGCTGGGTTCACGCCCCATGGGACCCCGTGCCCACCTGTATGGAACGAAACCATGCTGAACACTAATGATGATCAACTATGGAGATGCCTCTGGGCCCTCCCCCTTCTCTCTGTCTGTCTCTGTCAAAAACAATAAAAATAAATCTTAAAACAAAACTAGAAATGTATTGTCTCACCTTTTTGCAGGTAAGGAGTTGGAGGTCCAGGTGTTTCTGAGGCAGCGTGAGGGACAATCTGGTGAGCTCCTATCTCCCAGCTTCTGGAGTTTTGCTGTGGCCATCTCAGGTGTCATGTGACCTTCTCCCAAAGTGCATGCATCTATGTCCCAACTGATAACAGTACCAGTAACAGCGGAATACACAGCCATAGGACTTTCACCAATGTCACCCGCCCTCATGATGCCATCTGCATGTGCTCATCTGCAAAGACCCTATATCCAAGTAAGGTCGCCATCTGGGAGCTGGCAATTTTGGAGGGGACACAATTCAACCCGTCAACGACGGCCAACAGGCATGTGAGACGATAACCCACATCATGAGTCAGTCATTCGGGGAAGCTTCTCTCCTGGTAATACTCTCCACTGCTTGGAACCTACCTGCAGCTCAGGAAAACAAAAAAAGACCAATGTACAAGTTTGAGATATGTAAGGTGTCCCATTGCTTATCTGAAGACTGTTGTCTTCAGCAAGTGACCTTGGAAACTCCCAAGGCCCAGGGCAAACAAAGAAGGGGCTTCTCCATTCCAGCATGGTGATGGTTGTCTGTAAAGAAATGATTGGAAGGTGGGAGTCACCCACCCACCTGCTCCTGCTAAACACCTCCAGGGGCAGAGCCCTCAAGCCTGTCCTTAAACTTCTCACAAAGGACAGAATAAAAAGGACTTGGTACTTCCTACTTTCCTAACTACCACCTGCTTCTAGACCTGTTTCATGGGGTCCACTGGGGCCTTGACATTCTTATCACTCTTATTTACAGGATGTAAATGATGGGAATAAGAAAGAGGAAATCCTCTGTGATCTGCCCTGAATCTTGTCACCCACATTGCAAAGGAGTCAAGGGCATCGGACCCATCAGGGTTGTTCCAGGAACCCACAAGGCGACAAGACCCAAGGCAACAAGACCCAAGGCTCCCCCCCAAAACAAAACACAAACATGCCACCTACATTGACAATGATGACACCGAATAACCAAAGATCGTTTATTTCTGAATCAGGGTCATGAAAGGGAAACATCGCTCTTAGGTGATAGAAACAGTAGTAAAATACAGTACACAGGAATGTCACTGGAATGAGGAGACCAAAAAAAAAAGGTACCCTAGCAAACACAGAACGGCAAACTTTAAATATTACAAGGGCGAATTAATAAGGCATTTCTGTTGATAAGAAAAAATATATGTCCCAGGTCTTTATTACATACTGTACAAAACAAAATATTGCACCTTTAAGTCCTAGAACTATATACAGAGTTATCTTACAAATGCTCCTTCTTTCTCAGAACCCCCAGCAATCAGGTGTGAACTGGTGACAGGTGATCGGTGGGCTGGTGTGTCCTCCTCATGTTCCTCGATCTGTTCCCAGTTGCCACCCCCTACACGTATAGTAGTGTCAGCTCACGCCATCGTCAGCCAGGCTGAAGTCAGGGGGTCTGGTGCTTGGCACAGGACGGACACTCAAAGCTTGTCCCTGGCCAGATCCAAAGCCAGATGCCCTGGTCCCTTGGGAGTGACCAGGGACAAGGACCTGAACAACCTTGCTGCAGGTCACGCCACGGCCAACAGGCTGCACAGGCAGCTGTGAGGCTGAGGGAAGAAGGCAGGGCTGCTTTGGGGCTCTGTGACCTCTCAGGCCATGATAGCTGGTAGAACGTAAGGGAAAGAGCTCCCAAGCCCAATCAGCATGAGCGTTCGCCATGTAATGTAGGATGAGCTCCAAAGTCCTTCAGCAGCAGCCTTTCTTCCAACTGTCACCTCCATCCTGACACTGTCACCATCGCCAGCATCCATGCCGATCTCAAACCCACCCGACTCTGACCTGTAACTCCCCAAGCTGGCTCCAGCCTTCGACCTGACTGCACTTCCGTTCTCACCTAACCCAACCCTACAACTGAAACTCAGACGTGTTCACCAAACCCCCAACCCTCGTCCTAATTAACTTCCAGCCTAACCCTAACTCACTTTGGATGTGCTGAAAAAAACAAACAAAAAACCAGTCCAGATTAAAACAATGATTTTTACTATGCACAATTCTTTCCAGCCGTCGTGTTCCCTATTTAGATGACTTTCTTATAATTTTCCCAAAATTAAAAAAAAAAAAAAAAAGCCCAGGAATACAATGTTATGCATAAATTAGGTCTCATAAGGCTTTGGATCGGCCATTTTGTGTGCAAGATAATAGTGCTCAGAGAAAGTTTCTTTCACAGCTCTTCAAGCGTTGCACATACTTCAAAACCAGTAGAAAAGGGGAACCTTCCCTCTCCTTTGATTTCCAAGATGCCTCCATTTGGCCACAGATAGGTCTCTATCATCGTGAAAACGGCAGCGACATTTACTCTAAAGAGTTTTCGTCCATGGGGGCTCTCCAAGGGCAAGGTCAAAATGTCATGGCCCCAGGGTCCGGGCACAGGCCTGTCCAGAGTGACTGTCTCCTCTTCCCAGACTGAACTCAAGGATCCACAAATGTGCTGTGAGCCCCCACGCGTTAATGACCACTGGCCAGAGCTTCTAAAAAGTAAACGCCTTATAAACAAACCTGCTGGAACCCTAGATGGTGAAAGAAGACGCAGTCGTCAGTTGCTGTGTTTCCCAAGTCTTCAGGATATAACCTGCCCTACACTAGACTACACATCACGGGAAGCAGCAGCATGCAATGACCCACTAGTAATCTCAGTGGCTTCCTGACCAGAAGGTCACGATGAAGTCCTAAGGGCCACAGCATGCCGGCTCGGGTGTGTGTGTGGGTTGGGGACTAAGAACCATCCGCAGGAAAATGACAGTACAACATTTTTAACAGCGGTGAGTTTTGCATCGGACCTCTGATGGCAGAATCTATAAGAGTTTTGGAAGAAATACATGTTTCGGAATCAGCTACATGGGGAAAGGAGCGTTTACATGTTTTTTTCTTTCTTTTCTTTTATCTTCACAGCAGCCTCTTGACCCCTCCAAAGGCTTATCCTTCCTGACAGGACTGGCAGCACCTTTGTTTGTAGAGGTCGAACGAACACAAGTTCAGATGCTTCACAAACGTACAGTAGTGCGTTGTGTCTGTGCAGTCTCCTGCAAAAACAAGAGAAAACAAAACCAAACCCATGTCCGTTTCACACATAGCTCATTAGAGACCTTGGTTAAAAAAAATCATTTGGGGGATGCCGGGATAGCTCCACGGTTGAGTGATGGCTCAGCAATTGAGAGGTCTGGGGTTCGATTCCCAGCCGCAGCCTGTGCAAACCCAAATGAACTGCGGAGCAACTGGTAACCGCTGGGATGGATCAGCGTCAAAGGTTCTAGCGTCCCATGAGGTTTGATTCCTGCCCCGCATGGCCCCACATCCACCTGTGTAGAATGAAACCATGTCACAGCTAATGATGTGCAACTATGGAGACTGCTCTGGGCCCTACCTGCTTCTCTCTCTCTCTCACTGGATTTTATGAAAAGCATAAACTGAGATCACAGAGTAAAGTGAAGTCAAACTAGGCTTGGGCTCGGCCACCGCTTTGCACCTGTCGGAAGCACACCAGACTCACTTCTCATCCAGGTGGCCTCTGGCCGCTCTCCGGGGACCTCACAGCCCTTCGGGCCCTTGCTGTCCCTCTCAGTGCTGAGAGCAGCAGTGCTTAGCTTTTAGAGGGGCGTGGACCCCTCATACAAACATATAAAACTCTGGCCCTGCTCCCTAGAGAGATACGCATACAATTAAACTCTACGTGTCACTTCAAGACAGGAGCCACCATCTACTGATGCCCGTCCAGCCTGTGACACGACCAGACAGAAGGGGAGCCTGTAGACTGAGGCTGCCCACACTCGTGAGAAGGTGATGCCCCTCCACCCCCCGGCACCCTGCTGATGCAGCTTCTGTCTCAAGGGCACTGAGCTGCATCCATATACCTAAATCGCTTCTCTCCTAATGTCCTAAGATACCACATCCGTTCTGACGCCCCCCCACCCCCCAGACAGGACACTGCCCACGCCAGCGGCACCACAGGGGCTGGGATGAGCAAGGCTTCTGGGGCGGTCATGATACCTGAGAGGGGTACGTACTGTCACAGGTAGGCCCCACACAGTGCCGCCAGGAAGGCGGCTTCTTTTCCTGCACACAGCGCCTCCCGGCCACCGGTGCGCAGCTCCTCGTGTGGACACAGTCCACTTTGCGGGACTGGAAGCCCCGGCCACAGGCTGTGGTACAGGGTCTCCACGGGCCCACACGCCAGCCCACGTCACAGGCCCCGGATGAGCAGTTCCTCCTGAAGGCGGGTCTGGAATGAAAAAAAAAAAGAAACAAAAACAAAAACCAGAAGATAGGAGAACTGGGTGCTCCTTTTGGCTGGGCTCGTGCCTTTGGCCATACTACATTGCAAAGACTTTTCAGGGGATGCTGGAATGGCTCAGTGGTTGAGCACTTGCTTCCCAATGGTGAGGTCCAGGGTTCGATTCCCAGCCCTGGCCTGTGCAATCCTAAACGCTGAACTGCAGTGCAGCTGGTAACCGCCAGGATGGCGGCGAAGGTTCTTGCCTCCCATGTGAGTGGCCCCAGTTTGGTTCCTGCCCTGTGCGGCCCCACATCCACCTGTGTGGAATGAAACCATGTCACAACTAATGATGTACAACTATGGAGACTGCTCTGGGCCCTCCCCCTTCTCTCTCTCACCTTCTCTCAAAAAACAAAACAAAACAATAAAATAGAAATTTAGCAATAAAAAAATGTTACAGTCTTGATGATTAGGACCCCTGTTCATCAGGAAATGGATCTGTGTTGTTCATAGTTGAGTATGCCAAGTGGCGGTGCAACTGTGACCATACTAGAGGCTGCAAAATCGCAAGTTTCCACTAACTCCCAACGCCAAGTCAAGGCACTCGACCTTCGAAGATAAAGCTGTCCTGATCATTGGAAGCATGTCAATCAGGGCAAAAAAGAAAAAAGAAAAAGAGAAGAGTGACTCCCAATAAACAACTTCAAATTTGTTAATGAACTTGAAGGTGTGATTATACAAGCAGCTGAAATACAAGCTAGTGTGGATGAATTTGTATGTGCGCTATCCCATCCACTAAGAGAAACGCTCTTACATTTATATATTATATATTCAGGCCACAGCAGGGCTCACAATCAGACCGAACAAAGACCATTTGTGAAGAGGACTCTATCTCTGGCTGCCTGTACTTTGAAATAGAACAGAAAATCCATGCCCCTGATTTTTGAAAAGATAATTACCCTGCAGGGCAGAGCCACCATAGTGGAGTCACTTCGGGGTATGTGCCCTTATTCCCTAGGGCAGGGCTCCTGGGTAACATCCAGTAGACTCTCAGTTAATCGGCACCCATGGGGGTTGGTAGATGCCAGGTAAATGTAGACTCTCCATTAACTGGAACTAAAACAACTGGAAAAAAGTTTTGCCGGTTGCTTGAGTTCCAGGTAAGAGAGAATCTACTGTATTTGTGCTACATGTGAATGTCTCCCCACCCCAAAGATAATTGGCAGAACACCCTAACTCGACCGGGGTTCATTCTGTCTTTCTCCCGAGGATTTGGAAGTTTCTGGAACAAGACATGTAAACATGAAACCTTAGGATGGTGGTGGCCGTATCTGTCACACAGAGCCAGAGAGGTAGAAAAAAAAAATACTCTGAAAGAACAAAGAACGAAGCAGAAACCCACAGAGATGCAAAACATGAGAGGAGGGAAAAAAAAAAGTCTATATCTTCTCATTTCTTGGTGACAGCCCTTCCAGAGTTCGGACAGCATTCTTCCTTTGGATTCTTGAGACATGTTTCTATTCCTGTAACAGGCTCCTTATCCGGGCACATATTCTATAGGGAGTATTGAGACGATAGTGGAAATGTGATAAGGTAAAGGAAACTATGATAATCTGGATTTTGCTAACAGAAGCTATTACACAGTTGGAAGCAATGCCTGGATCGACCAGTAGAGGGAGACCCCATCCAAGGGTTTACTTAATCCTGCCATAGCTCTGGGTTCACAGGATTCACAGGAAAGTAGGAGGAGAAGGGGAGGGGGGGGGGAGAGAGAGAGAGAGAGAGAGAGAGAGAGAGAGAGAGAGAGTGTGTGTGTGTGTGTGTGTGTGTGTGTGTGTGTGTGTGTGTGTGTGTGTCTGTCTGTCTGTCTGTCTGTCTGTCTGTCTGTCTCTCCTGTCAACTGCAGGACTTTTACTTTCCCCAGTGGGTACGAATGTTAGGGGCCACGACTTGAGTTTGTTCAGACGACTAAGCAGAGAGTGTATGCTTCCTACGCAGAGAATAGCTTTTCTACTGAAGAAAAAGGTTAGATAAATATATTCAGAAAACACTCAAAAGAATATACATACTTAAAGAGATACCAATTGTTCTGCACAAGTATTGGGTGGTCTTGTCTGAATAAGCAATCTCCCACATTCTGTGCATAGATCAAGTGTGTCCAACCCGCAACTTATGGACCCACAGGCGGCCCAGGATGGCTTTGAATGAGGCCTAACACAAATTTGTAAACTTTCTTAAAACATGAGAATTTTTTTTGCAACTTTTTTTTTTTAGCTCATCAGCTATTGTGAGTGTTGGTATCTTTCATAGGTGGCCCAGGGAAGCCACAAGGTTGGACACTCCTGGCATAAATCATTCTGAGTTCACTTTCATTGTTTCCAGCCCGAAGAACCTTAACTCACGTGCCCACTACGTCTGCACTGATAAACAGCAGTGCCAGTGGGAAGTAAAAAAGAATCACTGAGCTAAATATAAAAGATGAGACTGGGGAAGCCGGGATGGCTCAGTGGGTTAAGCACTCACTTTGCAGCGCCAGGGACCAAGGATCAAATCCCAGCCCTGGCCCGTGCGGACCTATATGCTGAACTGGGGAGCTCCCCCACTTCGGTTTCTCTGTCTCTGTATCTCTCTCTCTCTCTCTCTCTCTGTCAAAAAAAAAAAAAAAAAAAAAGATGAGACGAGTGCAGGGAGTCATAATATCAGCACAGAAACTGGAGCCACAAGGCTGGTCACCGAGGACCCAGTAAAAGAATGCAGGTCCTCCTGGCAGACAGATGGCACATGTTTTCCAGGACTGGGGACAGGGGCACCTGAGCTAGGTGGGCATAGCACTATGCACATAACTGTGAGGCTCCTGCGCTTTTCTATATAAAACCTGAAAGTGGAAATGGCGGCAGAAGTTATAAAGTAACCCTGTTTCTACTTGTCTTTCTCCACTTCCCATTCCTCTTCCAATCAAGCTCTGTCTGCTCCCTCTCTCACCATTTCAGTTCCATCAGCGAGGCAGAATTACCTGATTCTTCAGGGCGAAAGATTCCAAGCCTGGCTTTTATTAGAAGTCCATGGGCAGCTTTAAAAAGATCATAGATCGGGGAAGCTGGCATGGCACAGCAGGTTAAACGCTCACTTTGCAGCCCCGGAGACAGAGGATGGAATCCTGGCTCCAGCCCAGGTGGACCCATATGCTGAACTGGGGTGTGGCCCCCAGTTCAGTTCTAGCTGGGGCCTATGTGGGAGGTTCCCGGGCCAGTGCCTGCCCTGCACAGCCCTGTGCCCATCTGTGAAATGAAACTATATGGAAAACTAATACTGTCAACTATGGAGACTGCTCTGGGCCCTCCCCCTTCTCTCTG